>OMMV01232596.1:0-14091 GCA_900302635.1 Chatrabus melanurus | reverse complement strand
TCGTGTAGCTTCGTAACGACGCGTGCCGGGATGCGCTCCAAGAACCATCAAGAACACACTATGAATGCTGTCACGCTCTATTACGCTTCACCACTAATCACCACGAATCGACACGCTTAGTTGCGCACTCCACGAATCGAGGGTGATTCGTTACATTCGTGGAAGATTTTTTGACAGGCAAAAAATGCTCCACAAATATCACGAATGTCACGGACCGACACGCACTGTTACGAACTCTATTCAGATGCGTTAAGTCACGCTACGAATGTCACGAATGTGCCACGAATGACGGGAAAATGCCATTCGTAGCGCATCGTGCCTATGTGTAAACCCAGCATTACATTGCTCTCTGTGCCAAGAAAGGTGCTTGCAGGGATTATTCTTGATAGGATTCAGCACCGGTTAATTACCGCTCAGCGACCAGAACAGCCTGTCTTCACCCCCAAGAAGTCAACCATCATTAAACACAAGGGCGAATATTGGCAGTCTTTCTTTGCAGCCCATGTTGATTTTCAGGTAGCATTTGATTCAGTTGAACAGGCTGCTGTCTGGGCATCCTGAGAATCTACAAAAAGTTGCTGGACATCATAGCCAGCCTATACACAGATACTGTGAGTACTGTGCGGAGCGGAGGCAGAAACTCTGAATTTTTCAGAGGGAAAACTGATGTTCATCAGGGATGTGTTCTGGTTCCTTCACTGTTTAATCCTTGCATAGACTGTGTGTTGGGTAGGGTTGTGGAAACCAGCAGCTTAGGTGCCTTTGTCTGAGAGAAAAGGTTAATTGACCTTAACTTTGCAAATGATGCTGTGATCTTTAGGGAATCAATGGCTACTTTGATTTCAGGGCTTGAGTAGTTGAGTGAGGAATTGGAGTGTCTGGGTCTGCAATTGTACTGAATCAAGACTAAGATCCAGCACAATCAACAATGTTTGTCTAGTTGGCTTTATATTCATTTGGTTATGTTCAGTTAGCTTGATATTTTGATTGTTATAGTGTTTCTTTTAGACCTATCACATTTCGAAAGGTAGAAAAATTGTTACTTTCTTAAAGTTTAAAATGTACTACAACTAAAAAAAATCAAGTAATAACTTGATCAGTAACTGGCCCATGTCCCACAATTCAATAAAAGTCCAGCATGGCGCTGATGCGTGCTGACATATCGGTCTGAGACCAGTTCTGGGAGTGTGAGCGTTGGATTGTGAGTCAGTGCTCTCAGCAAGTATAAGAGTTGTGTGCGTGAAGAGCAGGACAGAAGTAAAGACTGTCAGAGGACAGACGACAGCGAGGGTGACACTCTGCAAACTGAGGGTGGCTGATGAGAAGCTGTGTCTACGGCAGGTTAGATCCAGTTTGATGTTATTTAAATTTTCCGAGCTACACTTTTGCAGATATAAACTATATGATTAATGTGAAACACTTTGGCTCTGACTGGCTGCTTAGTTTATATTTCAGGGTTTTATATTTGCAATGGTGAGCAATCTGTCATGGTGTAATAAATATTATAATTTTTTTAGGCTTTGTGTACCTCTGTAACACGTACTGCAGCAGGTCTTAGCAGTGGTTGTTGGAAATGAAATATATTATTTACGTCACATACTTTACCGGTCCTTGTTTATTCAAGTGGCAAGGCTCGACATCGGCAGAATAATTTAATTATGCAATATTTCACGGTGCAGTCTTATGCACCAGTTGGCCGTTCCTTCATAGAGTGCATGCTCTTTTTAGACCTTAAATGGCCAATCCTGATGTTTTTTTTAGTTTTTATTTATTTATTTATTTATTTTTTTTTTTTACCAAAACTGACAAAGGGGATTCAAGAGTTTTTCTTAATGCTCTGTCAGGTTTTCATAAGTAAACATACAGTACTGTGTAAAAGTCGGAAGCACCCCAGTGTTTCTATATAAATATGGTTTTTAATGTTTTTAAAAATGTGTATGTCTGTAAAAGGCCAAATTTAAAATGTCTTAATATTAATAGTAACAATAATTAAAATTTTACAGAGAATTGTATTTATTTCATAAAAGACAGTAGCATAAAAGCAAAAAGGCCTTTCCAGGTTAACAAAACTTGAGTACTTTTAAGATTTACAGCCCGATGCATGACTCCAGAAAGACAACAAACACAATAATAAATGAATGATGATGCTCTTGAAAAACCATGGCATAGTTCACCCAAAATAACTCAGATTTATAGCTAAATGGTAGTCCCTTGAGATTTTTAATTGGTGTTTGCTTGGTGTTCTTCAGGGATGTGTTCTGGTTCCTACACTGTTCAATGCTTGCATGGACTCGGTGTTGGGTAGGGTTGTGGAAACCAGCGACTTAGGTGCTTTTGTTGGTGAGGAAAGGTTTGCTAACCTTGACTTCATGGACAATGCTGTGACCTTTGCAGGATCAATGGATACCCTGATTGCAGCACTTGAGAAGCTGAGTGAGGAATTAGAGTGTCTGGGTTTATGATTGTCCTGTATTAGGGGGCTATCTCACCTGCAAATTTTTTGCCTTGCGGCCAATTTGGGACAGTACTCGCAAATGTGTGCTTTTCATTTGCAAATAGCCTCACGACAGTTGAGGGTTCACAGAATGGCCGCAAGGTGGCGACAATTGCACACGGGAAATTTTGCGACTGCTCTGACATGAAATAGTAGCAAATCTGTATCAAAGCTGTAGCTCTTAGCATGCAAGAGCTGTGCGACAGTCTCATAATGGCCACAAAGGTCACAAAATTGTTGCAAGTTCTTGTCACCAGTTCTGTGAATATATTTGCGTCCAGTCTGAGAATGTTCTTGTTCTAAGATCCCCCTGTTCAAATAGCCTCATAAGCTTATGGTACCATCCAAGTCTCCCTCTTGCAGCCAACCAGTTCTGTGTAAAGTTGCGGGGATCAGCTCTGACGTCACCCGAACCCGCTGCTAAAAATAAATCATCCGCCCGCACCAAAGATTTTCTCTAATGTAGATATCCGCACCCGATCATTCTAATTTTCAACGGGTTATTGAAGCGTTACGTGCATTGCGAAATTCACACCTCTATATGTAGATAAAAAGTACAATCCACCCGTGGAACGGGACATGTCTGTTTGTGCCTGTATGAGAGGTGTTCAGATCACCTGCTCTGCACAGGAGTGTGCGTCACTGCGCACCTCTCCTTTCAGAGCTGAGAACAAAATAAAACAGCGCAGAAGCCTGATCATTTTTATTTTTTATTTTTTGAAGAGTGAGGGCCCTGCCTCTGGCCCGTTTATTGAGTAGCCATGGCCATCTCTCATTTATATCGAGCTTTCTTATCCCGTGCTATTTGGTCATAATAAATATTACATTAGTCCAACCTCCTTATATGAAATTAATCTCACCAGCTCAGCCCAAACATGGAGTGCAGTGAGTGCAAGTCAGCTGGAAAAGTCGTGTGGACAGCTCCAGAGCTGTCAGTGCACAACTGCTCCAGCCTCAACACATACTCACCTCTGTGGCCCATATGGCCCTCTGTGGCACACTTCTTTAAACCCAGTTGGCGAATTTTAGAGTGGCAGGAGCATAGCGTTAAAAGTCTTGTACGTCTCGTACTTTGTACGGAGGCCGATGGCGACCCATTCATCATAAATGTGGCCGATCGTTGCACTCGGTGGCCGATCGTTGCACTCGGTGGCCGTTTCTTCCACTCGGCAGCCATTAAACCCGTGCACGTCTCCTGTGGCGGTGTGCAGGACTCACTGCGCTCTGATTCAGCTCATTCGCTCTGATCAATTTCATGCAGCGCATTGCGCTGCGGTTGCATTCAGTACACAAAACAGTGCATGTTTAAAAAGAACATTAAAACTGCTTTGCATTAAATTTGCAACAAGTCTATTAATGCAGAACAACAAACAGTCCGTTTCAATCTGGCTGTTTCGGTGCTGACGCGTGCCCGCGGTGAAAGTAAAAGAAAAAAAATCACTCTCTTTTCCTTCAGAAATACACCAGGTGTGTTTCTGATACATGGCAAATGTGATGTAAATTTCTTACCACATTGCTTTCCACATAAATAAAGTTTTCCGTGTGTTTTTCTTCCTGCTGAGACTGTACAGGTGCGTAGCCAGAGGGGCGAGGGGTGGAACAGCCCCCACAACCCCCACAGAATAAAGATCTACTTTTGAAAACATTTAACTTTTTTGCACATAATAGCAATACTGTTAATAATATAGTAATAATAAAAATAATAATCATGAAAATATTTTTATTTTTGCAAGTCAGTTATACAGTTTTTGATCTCCTTAAATACTTATATTTATATATTTCCCAAGTTTGTATCTAAACCTTTTTTCAGGAGGTCGGTGAGTGACGATTTCAAATGACTAAGTTAAAAATTTTATGTCAAGGGCAGATGGGAGGCCGATTTTATTCCCAAAAAAGTATGGAGGCCGAAAATTTTTTAACACTATGGGCAGGAGTCTCGGCGCCTATTTTGAACATGCCCAGAATACACTGTGTGGCTGATCTTCACCTCACGCCACATTGCCGACACACATTTTTTCAGTGACAGTGGAGCAGATGTGGCTGAAATGGACCTGCAGCTGCACAGCCGAATGAGAGTCTGCAAATTAGTGTGAGGGGAAAAATTAAGTTTGAAAAATGTTCACATTTTAGAGAATGTAGTTAATATTTTGCTAATTAATGATTTATTTCTTCCACCCACGACCCACCCGCAATTAATCAGAATGTTATTTTTTATTATTTGGCCTGCCCGACCCACGGATATATCCACAGTGTCCACAGATATATCCGCAATCCACGCATCTCTACCACATAAATTCCTCACTACTGTTGCATGAAAATAGCACGACAGTGCAAGTCACAAATTAGTCATTATTTATCACTTTTTAACGCACAAATGTCGCACTTACAGCATGTGCAGCAAATCTGTGTTCTATTTGCTTTTTTCTGTCAATTTGGGTCATTTTGCTGCAACATACTTGTGCGACAGTAGCGCAACAGTCTCAAAATACTCGCAAATCAAAATAAAACTCGTGTGCTTCAGGTTGCAAATTTACCGCATGGGAAAAACCGCAGGTGAGATGGCCCCTTTAGGGAGACTAAGATGAAGAGTGTCACTTGCATTGTGAGGGAGCGTCAGCTTCAACATTTTGGCCATGTGGCGCATTTCTCTATGCATGATCCAGCACATAGGTGCCTGAGTGTTGAGGACTCCAGTGGCTGGAGAAGGCCAAGGGGACGCGCCTATGCTTCACCTGGTTGTGGCATATAGATGGTTATTTTTGAGATATGGGGATGGACCGGTTGTGTGCCTGGGTGGCTGCTATCCAGGACCCAAGGTGGTTCCGTGGTGTTGTGGATGTGGCAAAGTGTAGCACCAGCGCATGCTCCCAGACTTGACTTTACCGTTATTGTAAAGTGCTACTGTTGAAAAAATAATAATTATTATTATTGTTGACGTTTTTGAAGGGGACATTTTATACAGTATTTGGCATGCAAACTCTCTTTATTCAACCTTGATCTGCTGCTGGCACTCAGTGCAGTGGTACTCTTAAATCCACACGCTTTCATTCCACTGAGGCTCCATCTGCTTTTTAAGAGGCTTCAAGCATGTCGGCGGACACACTTTTTTTAAGGGTGGATCATATGTGGACACTTCCACTTGTGTTAAGTGCTGTTTTCCAAACTTGTTCAGTGCTTAGGATTATAAAATATACTGCGGAATAAGAGAGACTCACGTTGATAATCAGTTAAGAGTGGATTTTATCATCTGTGGTACAGATGTCTGCCACTTTTAACAGCTGAGGCATCTGTTTCATACTTAAACGTTTGTCTGCAGTCCATGAGCATTTTGCTGCTTTCTGTGCATCATTTTACATTTATGCACCCACCACATTCATAACAAATTACACATGGTGGCATACTTATAGTTAGCGCAGAGCTCACAAAGTGCTCCTGTGTTGGAATAGGCCTTCCACTTGTTGCCACGTTTGTTGTGCATCAGGCTGTTGTAAATTGATTACAACTGTAATTCCTAGGCTTTGGAAAAGCCTTGGCTCTAAAATGCAAATGTAAATGTAAACGAGTCCATCCCCTCCAGTTGTTAATGTGATAACTCAAAAACAATTAATGCTTAAATTAATTAATAACTCTTGTAACTCACCAAGTTGAAGGAGCATAAAATGAAATCTCACACACTTTTGAATCTGGTGTATGTCGAATCACCAGATCAATTGTAAAACCAACTTTGTTTTGCCTATATAATATCCGATAGATGTGTCTGCCACCTGCTGGATGGTTAGTGGACGCCGGGTTGATGACGGATTAGGAGCAGGCGTGGTTGTCGGTGAGACAGACAGAACGTTTCTGCACATAGAAGCATTAAATAGAGAAGTAAACCAATAACCTCTAGTTTTTTTAATAGCAGCTACATACTAAAAGTCAAATAACACAGCCATGCCTCCAACTCAGTGCAAAAGGAGTTTGAATGAATTTAGCCATGAACGAAGAAGAAGAGAGAGAGAGATGGTGAAGCTAAGTAAGCAGTGAATGGAGTACATGAGAGAGAGAGTGTGTTTACGCAGAGAAATCGACTAAATCATAGAAATACACAATCATTTTCTGAATATTCAACAGCGATTACATTCTAAAACTCAAAAAATAATATGGTCACAAAGATACACAACCCTGCGGCAAGGATTTTGTATTAATGTAGCCGAAACTGACAGTTCATCTTTCTCTCTGTGTGTCTCAACATACAGTATGTGTGGTTTTAAAGTTTCCAAAGCCTAGGTCTGGTGGTCACAAGGCCACTGCTGCTTAGTTCAGCATGACATCAGCACAAATTAGTTTATAGATACAGCACGTAGCGCTTTCCCTCTTTTTGTGTAATTGAGTGGTGCATATTGCCATCCAAATGTGCAATTAACCAAATTACCACAAACCCTTTCGCCTGGCACTGAGAGCAGTGGTGACACTTCCTTCAGAGATGGATGCTTGAGTTTGTGACTCAGTTGACCTCACAGTAAGTCATGTCTCACACAAAGAGACTTCTGACATGACTTGCAACTTGTCCTTCGTTGACTCTTAACTTTGACTCATGAATAATGACGTCTGAAATTAAGAGTCTGTTAACGTAACATTAAATATTTCTGCAGCAGAAAAGTTTTCCTTCTATTCTTAATACTTTAACACTTGACATGTCAGGTTGCTGGAAACCACAAACCATATCACTGAAAAGGAAAAGTGATAAAAACGTTTTTCTATTTTTTCTATTTTCCATTGGCATCATTTGATTGTGGTACACTTTTTAAGTTAACCTGCTGATACTTGAACCTGTCTTGGAAATTGGCAATCGATCATAACATTATAGGGTTTTAGTGCTACTTGTAGTGGAATCTGTTGAACAAAGTTCCATAAAATGCTTTTGGCCCATTCACACTATGACGTGAAGTGGCTGACACTGGCCGACATAGAAGATTTTGAAAAATCTCTGTGAAACGCCGGAGAAGGCTTGCTCCAGGGGAAGTGGGCTGCATTGGGCTGAGTCCAGACAATTCTCCGACGTTGGCCTGCAGAGGCCGGCGGAGGCGAATGGAGCAGTAATGGAGTACTGGCGAAGGTGACGTAGTGGTAGTGGACCTCAACTCTTGCTGGCGTTTTAGCATGAACGTCAAAGATTCACCGGGACCACGGTGAACACCAGCGTTGCCCGACTGACGTCGACTTAGCTCCTGTGGAGTCTGTGGTCAACGTTATTTAACTTTTCTGACTCTCCGTCAGCACACGGCGAGCTAATTGTCAGAGTGTGAATGAGACATAAGTTTGTGATCATGTGCTGCTGTAAAGATTAGACGCATTTAGCTGTTTTGTTAGAAGCTGGGATGCTGAAGACATGATGATTATCAAACATGAATTCAGTTTTTCCCCCCAAATTCATATTGGATGTGTGAAATTAGTTTGTTGAATTTTTAAAGCACTATTGGAAGTGATGACAAAGTATTTTAAAACACTTTCAACCCTTTCAATGGCAAAAAAACCCCCAAAAAACATTAAAATACTGGCATTAGGAAAAAACATATTCTTAATGTTTCTATGATGGATTTCGTACATAATTCAAATATGAGCAAATTAATTTTAGAAGTGTGCTTGAAGCCAATGATCAGTAACACAACATGTATGATAATCATAAACACTGGGCTCAAACATCAAAGTGGCCCATGTGGTCCTTTGATTTCAACCTTTACAGAGAACTAAGACTTGACTTTGTGTCCTACAAACCCAACTGACTTTAAATAAGACATGAGTGCTTCCATGATGTTAAAACTTGTTTCTCTCTGTCTCTTTCTCTGTTCTGTCCAGGCCTTTCTAAAGATAATGTTATTAACAGGATCCCATCTCAACAGAGGGATTAACTCCAGTCTGATTCAAACTTGACTTCCACTGGTTATGAAAATCGGCACTCCAAAACTAAAACGGTATGTCTCACCACAAGTTTACTTTGTGTAGTAACAAAATACCAAAGTCAATCTAATTGACCTGACTTGGGATTTACTATTTTGTCTTGCAGATAAACTGATATATGTGTACTCTTATGTTGTGCTTCCTCTTAGGCAGGGGGTAAGATGTTTGTGGAGTCTGTCGTCCGATGGGGGGCATGGAGCATCCTCCTCCAACTGGGATTAGGTGTGTCTGCAGGAAGCTGTCCCCCACGATGTGTGTGTCGACCTGAGGTGAAAGAAGTAATCTGCTCTGGCAAACATTTGAGCTCAGTGCCAGAGGGCTTTTCTAGTAATACGAGACGTTTGGACTTATCCAACAATAAACTTAAGACTCTGGGACGCCGCCAACTCTCTGGCCTCTTGCAACTTCAAGAGTTGGACCTTAGTGATAATATAATCTCCATGATTGAAGTGGAGGCTTTTCAGGGTCTACAGAATCTCAGGACACTTCGTATTAAGAATAATCGGCTCAAGATAATCCCAGACGGGGTGTTTTCAGGCTTGACAAGCCTGCGTTTCTTGGATCTCAGCCAGAATGAGATTCTCGTCTTCCTGGACTATACCTTCAAAGAAATGGTGAACCTTCAAATACTGGAAGCAGGGGAGAATGATTTAGTGTTCATCTCCCAGCGGGCCTTCTTTGGTCTGCAGAATCTACAGGAGCTCAACATAGACCGTAGCAATCTGACCTCCATTCCCACTGAGGCATTATCACAGCTCCAGACCCTGACACGTCTTCGCATGCTACGCCTCACCATTTCTGCACTGCCCAACAATGCTTTCCGTCGGCTCCACCGTCTGCAAAGTCTTGTGATCTCCAATTGGCCTGCCCTGGACACACTGGCTAGCAACAGCCTGATCGGTCTCAATTTGACCTCACTGATCATAAGCAGCTGCAATCTAAGTGCCATTCCTTACATGGCACTTCGTCACCTGGTCTATCTCCGTGTCCTGGACCTATCCTACAACCCCATCACAGTTATCCAGGGGAATTTGCTTGGGGACCTGCTTCGGCTTCAGGAATTACATCTAGCGGGAGGGACCCTACTCCGAATAGAGCCAGGAGCCTTTAGGGGACTGGTCTACTTTCGCATGCTCAATGTCACATCCAATCAGCTCACTACATTGGAGGAGAGCGCCTTCCACTCAGTGGGGAATCTTCAGGTGTTGAGGTTGGATGGGAATCCTTTGGCATGTGACTGCCGCCTTTTCTGGGTGGTCCGCCGCCGTTTCCGTTTGAACTTTGATGGACATCAGCCTGTGTGTTCATCACCAGGTGCAGTGAGACACCGTGAGTTCAGAGACTTCTCTGAGAAGGAGCTCCCAAGACTCTTTACATGTCGCCCTGCTCGTATCATGGACCGCAGGCCACAGGAGGCTAGAGTGGAGGAGGGCATGACTGTACTTTTTTCCTGTAATGCTGATGGTGATCCATATCCATATATCACGTGGATCTCATCTCATAAGAATGTGATTTCTTCAACAGGTCGAATTAGAGTTTTGCCCAATGGCACTCTAGAGGTGCGTTTCGCCCAGGTTCAGGACTCGGGCACATATCAGTGCTTGGCAAGCAATGCAGCTGGCAACGACAGCCTGAATGTCGGCCTTTATGTGAAGGGGATCCCTCGTAACCGCACCATTCCCTTCTTCACTGAAGAGGGCTGGGTGGAACCTTCAAACACGCAAGCTGCCAACTCCTCAGCTCAAATGGCCAAGCCGTACCCATTTGATGCCAAGACACTGATCATCGCCACCACCATGGGCTTCCTATCATTCCTCAGTTCAGTGGCCATCTGTTTTGTGTTCATGTTCTTCTGGAGCCAGAGCAAAGGCCAGATCAAGCACACAGCAACTATTGATTTTGTTCCACGGTCATCAGTGGGCGGAGGAGGAGGAGATGGAGGTGAAGGTGGCAGGTTCACCATGAAACTTATTTAATGTGAAGGAAAAGTTGAAAGGGATTATTGTACTAAGTGTGCACCTTTAGGACATGGACCTCAAACCTTGAGGACAAAGCTGAACCACATTGTTGATGTAGCATCTCGATTTTGAGACGTGATAGTTAAATCTCAACACCCACTTGTTTTTGTTCACTAGATAATGAAGATCTCATTATCTCGCAGTAGAAAGAAAATGACTCTTTGCAGAGTGTTTTCATGGTTGCTGTGCTTTTATTTTAAACGGCTTGTACTTTGAATAAGAAAAACATCACTTATCTAAGTGTAATTTTGAAGTTAATGTAGCAGTTAATTCAATATTGTGCTAATTTTCACAGAATTGGGGATTAGCAAATGAAGACATTTGATGTTTGATGCATTTATCAAAGCGTTCTACGTTGTCAAACACATAGGTGCTTGTTGAAATTGTCACATTGTACAAGTGTGTTCAGCTTTATTTAAATGCCAATAATTGTTCTTTTGATCCAGGGGTTGCTCATTGTGTGAAGGATCGCCTCAGACACAATCAGTATTGATCTTCAGTATTTTTCAGCTTTAACATGTGACTATGTGACTATAAAGCTTTTGATACATGTAATAAATATATAGACTACACTAGCCAAATATGATTATCGTTTGAAGCTAGCTTTATATTAAATGTGTGGGAACAATACTTTGTAGCTCTTTAGAATAAGATCTTTCTTTGATGAGTCCTGCTTATTTTAACTGATGACGTAGCTGTGGAAAGGGACTCACATTGTACCATACACATTATATATAGGACTGTATCTTTTCCCATTTCATGCATTAAGCAATTTTGTCAGGTTTCTCTTTTTTGTCACGTTCGATTTTATCATGTAACGACATCAGACCATCCGTCATTCCAGGAGATGCTGATTTGTTTTTATATTAGAAACCCTCACTATTTTTTATTTATTTTTACTATTAACTCACCAATAAATGGTTCACAACATGCTGAAAAATGTGCCTCTGTAACATTCTCACCTTCAACACAGAGAATGCTCACCTGATCATCATCATCATGTAAATATCAGGCCAAGGGCATTTCTGTGCGCTGGTTTTATTCTGTCATTTCATTTGATCTACTTCTGGAGATTAGTGTCACTCCAATACACTGCTGTTGTTGTGTAGAAACTTCATTGTTTAGATCTACAGAGAACATGCACAGTACACAGTATCACATATACACTACAATTAGTATTGACAGCTGTGTAATTGTTTTCTATTTTGTTAAAAATTGTTTTTTTTCATTTCATGTAATTAAATGCCTCTATTTAAACCATTCTTATGTGTGTGCATTACCTGCCCTGGTAACAGCATAGGGCTTGGACAACAACAAAGGACAATGAGTGGGTGAGAAAGTCCATCCCAGCCATCTCGTGTTGAAAATAAATCAAAAACAATAAATGTTATCATCCAAATTAAAAAAGAGAGTATAACACAGATGAACCAATTAATTTGTGGTGAAGTTTTATGCACCAGAACAATCCCAAAACCAACTTTGTTTTGCCTATGTAACATGCCATAGACATGTCTGCTCCGCACCTCACATTAATATTAGCTAACGAGCCTCGGCTCGGCTGAGGTAACTTTTCTGACACCTCCTGCTTAAAACCCAAAAAGTCAGAAGGATCGTGAGGCCCCGCTTTCACGGTCTGTATTCATACTGAAAATCAAGATCAAGCGATCAACGAGCCTCGGCTCGTTAGGCTAGAAATCATGGGGAGAAACATGATGCCCAGTAGGTGGGCAAAATATACAACAGAAACAATAAAGAATAGATAGAACGTGTGGCTGTGGACGGTGCCAAAACCTTTCGTCCATACTGCAAATTACTGACAGCTAACTCGAACCACTGCTTCATAACATTTTGAAACCTTTGAAACACCCATGTTTCGAACATTGTTCCGGAGTCTGCAAGAAAAGGAAGACATCACAATATGAACCAAAATATACAACAGACAGGGAAAGTAAAACTGGAATTAAAGAATAGATAGAACGTATGGCTGCGGATAGTGCCAAAACATTTCATCAGAACTGCAAATTACCGATTGTTAACTCAAAACACTCCTTTGAAAGATTATTCCGGAGTCTGCATGAAAATGAAGACATTCTGTGTTGTGCTGCCACCTGCTGAACACTGGCACATGCTGGACAGTTAAAGATGCATCCATATCAAATTATGAATTTCATATTTAAAGGCTACATTCAGCATAGCTTCTGTATTGCACTGGCATGTACGTGGTTTGTTTATTTATATTTTTATTTTTGTCTTGCATTAAATCTATATGTGATTATTAAACAGGAAAACAACTGACCACATCATCTTAAAACCGTTCTCTCTTCTGAAATTGTTGTTGAAATTGTGTGAAATTGGCAAGAAAAGCACATTTTCTGCATAAAGTGTTTAATCGCTGCACATTGACTCCAATGTCAGGATTTTATCTTTCTATTTGATCGACCCTTTGCAGCACAGCAGAGTTAGAGCTGGCAGATAGCCATGCAAATTTATCAATGTGAGGAATTATGTGAGCAGAGGAATAATGTTTCTCTCTGATGTGCATGTATCTCTGCAGGAAAAAAAACACCTCCCTGCAGATATTTACTGCCATTTGTTGTCTCTTATGCTTTATCTTTATTTTTGACTCTCAGAATATTGCACTTGTGAATGATAAACCAGACGTTAACCAACAAATTACCCTCACTTCATCTTCGTACAGTTTGAGACTTGCACTACTCGGAGTATTCCCTGCAAAACAAATCACTGTGCTTATCTCATTGCCCAGAATAACCCAGAAAAAAAACAGGGGAAAAAAAAAAACCTGATTATCACGTGTGAGCAGAGATTTAAACCCTTTTGGATTACCTCTGCATGTCTCAATCTGTTATATAGGTCTGTGTGGTGGGTGCTATCCTCCGGCCCAGCTTGGCCTGCCATATTATCTATTTTAATACAACTATTTGCTCCCATTGGACAGAAAGCCAAAGGGGCAGATTAAAGCATTGTTTATAAATCATTCCTCCCAGTGATTGGCAGACAGAAAGAACATCATTGTCTCCTCAGATCTGCTGTCAGGAGAGATTCAGGCTACTCCAGTTTGGTAAAAGTTATAATAAATTCATCTGTGTGGCACTTTCAGGACAGAGAGTTTAAACTTCTTTACATGATTAAATGCATTAAGACACAAGAACTTAAAAAACACAAATTAAGCACAAAGGAAAATAAACAAACGTAAGAACATAAAGGGCCCTATTTTACACCTGGCACAAAGCAGCACACAGTAGCGCACCAGCACACACAACACCAGCGCACACAACACCAGCGCACACAGCACCAGAGCACATAGCACCAGAGCACCACCACACTGAGCACCAGTGTACACAACACCAGCACACACAACACCAACACACAGAACACCAGTGCACAGAGCACCAGCGGACCAGCGCACAGACCACAGCGTAAGTGTCATTGCTAGTTTCCAACCGACACAGTTGCCTTTCCACACCCAGTGCCCACTTTAAATAAGATAAGAAATAAGATGGACATACAAACAGACAGACAGACATCCTTGCAGCATTATATGGTAAGATGACCATTGGTGCACAGATGAGCATAAGTACACTTACTGCTTAAACAAAGTGGGCACTGGGTGTGGAAAGG
>OMMV01232593.1:0-17232 GCA_900302635.1 Chatrabus melanurus | reverse complement strand
GTGAACAAGCCAATATGCTCATCTTTTTCTGGCAAATCTGAAGCAAGAGAAACTATTCAAACAGGCAATCAGTTCTTCAGAGACAAAAAGTTTCTTTCTCTGGATAAATTCAACCCAATCTTTCCCTCCCCGTCCACCCGCTCATCCTTCAGATATGCCGATGCTGTTAATCTCAGCATCAAACACCTGTTTGTTCTGAAAGCGAGCATCACAGGTTACAAGTCACAGTGGAGTCAGAAATACTGACGTAAACTGTAAAATCTGAGGGTTAGTTCAACTCAAATGATTGGAGGAAACCGATATCCTTAAACGCTTTAAGTTTAAAGAACTCTAATAATTCAAGTACGCGACATTATTCTAATCACGTATAATAAACTTGGTTGATTTGTGTTAAATTAATTTATTGCATTTGATGTATAAAACTTCATCATTTTGAACATTTTTGCAACTCATTTGAAATTTTTAATGCAATAAAAAAAGACTTATTTTTTAAATTTGTTTGTTTTTGTTAACTCTCTCCACTTTTTGCGACTGGGAGCAACTTTGTGTGTAAGTACACTGAGACATGCAGAAGTAGCCAGAAATCGAGCCACAGACATCACAGTACACCAACAACTCGCTCTACTATCTGAGCCACGGCTGCCAAACATCGTCACACAAACGATTAGTGATGCCATTTTCTTTTTCTGGTTTAATTGCAGGAAACAAAAAACAATAAAACAAACAACAACAAAAAAGCAAAAGAATTAAATAACATTGAATAACTCTCCAAAATAAGAGTAATTTTAAAGAAAGAAATGAGTGGTGTTAAAAAAAAAAACCCCAGAATGTAATTCCTTTACCAAATAAAGCAGAACTAATTATGCAAAAGTCAAGTAGCAACATTTGGTGACTGTGTAGTAGTAGTCGAACAGGCGGTACACAAACTCAAAGGTTTGCAGATGGATTCCTGCGTATGGTCAGCCGTGAATAAGTATAACAGGAAATGTGCCTGTATTTGGTCGCTGAGTAACATACAAATAAAACAAATGAGCCCTAATAAAATAAAAGGTCATCTGGATATAAAACCGTGAAACCTTTAGACTATAAAACCCACACAGAAGTGTGGAACAAGATATACTTCAGTTCAGGTTACTTAATTCAGATAAATTTAATATTTACACTCAGATTATTTGAGGAATACTATGAATAAATACAAAATACTTCAAATTATTGTATGATTAGGTCATATGTGTTAATGCAACATATTTAAATCTAACTTTTTTGAACTTTTTCACAGCACTGTATAATTCAAAGTCTGAGATCAAATAATACATACATATCATATGATAAGAGATATAACAAGGCCACTTGTGAATATGTGAGTATATTATGCGTTATTCATTCTGTCATTACGCTAATCTCCCAGGAGCAATGAGCTTGGCCAGCAGTGTTGTCGATTGACTATGGGATGAACGGCTGGAAATGTGGCTCAGTGCCTACTGCTACACATCAAATTCTTCAAGTTCATAATGTCAGACTGACACCAGGAGACAAGCTGTGCCAGGGGTGATGCCCAGGAGTGTAGGGAAGGTCAGCAACGCTTCACAAGTGAACCGGTGCCGATGCCACAGCATGTATGGCTCAAGTGCTTGGCAGTGCATCTTAACAACAAAGTGTGACATTTTTAGAAGCTGTCAAATTGCAGCCTAAAAAGCGGTCTTGACTGGGGACTGGGCCAGAGCGTCGCTGCAGGGCTTTCAATCTGCCCGTAATGGGAAAGATGGAAGAAGATAAGATTCCAATTCAGCCATTTCTGCACGGCGAAATGTGATCACACTGCAATCCAACAGGGCATTTGGGGAGTTAAGAGTATTCTTAAAAAGACAGAATATCTCCAAGTATGGCTTGATACTCACACAAATCACCAACATGATCCCTAATTGGTCAACTCAATTAAAATAAGTAGCAACAACAAGTATTACAACTTACTCATATTCCACAAGTCATACAACCTAGACTACAATGTGTGTGCATGAGGAATGCGACAACAAAGTGACAAAAAAAGAAAAACATGACATACAGAATAAGGATTACGTATACATATCAATACCGGTACATTTAACATTGTTATCCGTTTCATAATTATTTTTTAATGTTTTATTTGTGGACTGACAATCTCTTTGTATGATTTCCAGTGCTAAATCATATTATTTCTGCAATCAAAATGACCTTGTCTCTTTGAGAAATTAAAGCAATTTAATCTGATCTAATTACTGAATGACAAATACACACAGGGACAAATGTCATTTCAAATATTACCTAATACCTATCCAATGCCAGCCAAGATTTATTCACAATATGTTGTAAGATAAAGGTTATATTTAGAGCTGAAACAGTTGATTAATCAATTACTGGAGCAACAGAAAATCATTGCCTGCACTGGTAACAGCATAGGGCTTGGAGAGCAAAAATGCAGATGAGTGGATGAGTGAGTGAGTTAGGCCATCTCAGACAGCTTGTGTAGACAGTATCTCACAAACAATAAATGCTATCATCTTGTAACTCGCCAAAATAAAAGAACATATTATGAGGGCAAACCCTATTGCATCTGGTGAACACTGATAACATCAGATTGATCGAAACAGCAACTATGTTTTGCCTTTGCAATATTCCATTGATGTGACTGCCACTTGCTGGATGGTTAGTGGATGCTGCATATATTATCAAAGATTACAAACAGTTGTGGTTGAGGACAGCACGGTGATGGAATCGGTTGCCTATACTTGCCTCCCAACAAGGAGATCCCCAGTTCAAGGCCACCTGTGACACATTCTCTATGTACATCTGGAATTTCTTCAGGAAGGGCATCTGGCCTAAACCTTTCCCAAATCTACATGCGGAACCAAACTGGATCTGCTGGGGCAACCCCGAGCAAAATGCAGGAGAAGCCAAAAGGGAATTAGTTTTTAGTACAAACAGTTGTGGTTCAAATTCACATGAATACTGGACACGTTGTCCAGCTAACACACCAGCAGCCATGGTGAGAAACATGGTGCCCACTATGTCGGCAAATTCGGGACAAAATATATAACAATGGAAAAGTAAAACTTGAATTAAGCAATAGATAGAACGTGTGGCTGGGGATGGTGACAAAACTTTTCATCTGTACTGCAAATAAAGTTAAACACTGCATCGGAATGTTTTGAAACCTATTTCAAACATTGTTCCGCAGTCCATATAAAAAGGGAGACATTACAAGCTGCGCTAAACAGGGCCTCAATACAGCACCAACTGATTCAAAACAATCCAGCTAATTTGACCCTTCTGGTGTTCATATTCAAAGTGCATGGTCTGTACGTGCACTAGCATGTGTGCTGCTTGTGTAGCAACTATTTTCATAATTGATTAATAATTTTAGCCATTTTTCAAAGAAAAACGCCAAGCATTCTTTGTTTCCATCTTATCAAACATGAAGATTTTGTTGTAATTATGCTATTGTAAATATAATATTTTCAGGTTTTGAATTGTTGGACAAATAAAATGCAATTAAAGAAATTTCACAAGAAAGCAGTAACAGATAAGCATTTGGGCATCATTTGTTTTTTGGACATTTTATAGTCTAAACGATGAATTCTTAGGGTCCATCTTCTCAAATATAAGAATTTTACTTCGCATCACTGTTAATTTAATATTTTGGGACGCTGAACTGTTGGTTGGACAAACAACATGCATTTAAATAAATTAATAACTATGATGGGGATTTTTGCCTGGTTTTCTGGCATTTTATAGGCTAAAGAATAAGTTCAGTAACCCTAAGAATGATCCACAGATTCAATATGGAAATTATTAGTTGCAGCCCCAGTTATTTTTGTATTGTTTTCATAATGCATCTAAAGGTTAATTACTCTAGAACAGTCTGTTGTGTCTATGAGCACAGTCATATCCAGATACATATCCTCAATAATTTTGGAAAACTGAACATTGCAGAGAAATTGGGGAAAAAAAGAAAGAAAATGGAGTAATATACATTTCAGTTACTGTGTAGGTTGGAAAATACAGTGTTTTGGTGTAACTTCAAGTTACAGTGCAAAACATAAAAGATGCAAAGATATGAAAGCCATTTCAGATTTTTTAATTAGCTACTCAAAGAATGAGCAATTGAGGTTCATTTTTTCTTTGTACTATTAATAAGGGTTTTTTTTGTTTGTTTTTTTAAGTCACTGGCTCTCTGCCAAAATAAACCAACAGGGCATCATGCTTCTCAAACACTCTGGAAACCCCTATCAACTATTTTTCATTCATCTTCAGGCTTCATTTTGTCGCTTTGGCTTGTCTTTATGAACAGGCATCAACAATGGACCACAAATACAAAGAAAAAAAAAAAAAAACAACAAAAATGCTGATTTGCTGAAACAATAGGCTCTTATCTGAATTGCGAGAAATTTCGGCTCCGTCTCTCTTTTATTACACCATATTCAACCTGTCAAAACTGGGAACATAGACTGCACAGCTGCTTTTTGCTGAAAGAAGATAGTGCTATTGGTTGCTGTGGATTTTGGATTGACCTCTGCCTCACCCATCAAGTCTACAGTTTGGAAGCATGTCTCATTACTCAGTGTCATTCCTGCAGTGGTGTTGGACAGTCTTAGCTGAGCATCTTTTGGCTGCTAATTGTTGCTTCGCAAGAGAGAAAGAAAATTTCAAAAACTGTCCAGTGACGTAGAAGTACAACGTACAAATCTTACGGTGGCTTGAACAAACACTTCTGGCATTGGCAGCTTCACAGAGAGCCCCAATCAAAAGGGAGCAAACAAAATAAAGCATACATCTCCAAAAACCTAAAGCGTATAACAACAAAGTGAGGTAAAGAAGAGAAGAGCTATTTGTATGTGGTGGAAGCCTTTAGTTGACTGTCAGCATCAAAGGATTTGGTTCCTTGTCTTCTCAGTTGCTGTCAAATTGTCATCAATCCTTCCTAAGAATCAAAGAAACCTCCCACTAACTCATGTTGTGACTTTTCTTTTCTCAATAGCAAAGACACAAATGCACTTTTCATCTTAAAAGACATGCAAAAAAAAAAAAAAGACATAGCAGTGAAGAAACTGAACATTCAGACTCTGAGCCAGCCAAAGACGCTCTGAAGGAGACTCTTCAGCGACAACAAGATGATTAGGGGCAAGAGTTTAAACAATTCCTTTAGAAACTCAAGGGATTTGAGGAGTAAAATTCCTCAAGACAATGTGTTTACCTCAAAGGTTGAGGAAAGACATTTGATCCATGGAATAATCACACATTGGGGCCATGGATGGAAGATTCCATGATGCACTAAAGGTGCAATCTCAACGAGACGTTTGGGCCAACGTAGACGAACGTATTTGCAAACGTCGGTGTCCGCTAGCCGCCGCTGGGCTCTACCGTCCTCCGCCGATGTACGTCGACCGCGTCCAAAAATTTTCAACATGTTTAAAATTCCTCTGCATTTGCCGACATACCTCTGACTACATTGGAGACCGCTGGAGAAAATTAATCTCCGCTACGACCAAGTTCCCTCCGTTAGCCTCTGTTAGCATCCCCTAGCCTCCGCTAACCTAAGTTACTGGTGCGATCGTCCACGCTTGCTAACATTTGGGTGCTGCTTCACCCTGCCTGCTCAGAGTCACTGGACAGTGGTGTGTCGACCCCCCTCTCCCGCACGTTGCCACGTTGGCAAAAGTCCCGCTTGTTCTAATGGAGCGCCGGCTTTTTTAAATAAATATGATAATGATGTAAATCGTATACCATAGTCTTTACAAATACCAGACCTCAACTCAGTTAAACACACATGGGAGATTTTCTACCACTGCAGTGACCATCAATCTCATCATCATCAAGACAACGACGGAGCTAAAATCTTTTGCTACTCATCCCGAATAAGGTCAGAGAGGTGTAAAACGTACGCAGAGGTGCAATGATGCTCACCTGGCAGCAAACTGTGACCCGACACCTTATTGAGACGATTTATCAATGTCACTGATTGTGCTAAGGATTTTAATTATTAATTCAGATTGTTGAAGATAGCAAAGGCATGGTGTCCACCTTCCATGCAAAATGCTGGAAAGTATGAACAGGTCTCCTCTATTTTGTCAGATTCAGCTGCTTTTTAAAGTTGTGAGTAGATTTAACTATGTTTCCAGCTTCACAATAGGTCTCTGGCTAATACGTGAAGGCAGTGTGACGTAATTGTACATAACTCAGCATAACTATCTTGTTTACAGAATGGAAGTGTTATTCAATTACCTAAAGATGATTTTACAAAACAGATTTTTTTTCCCCCCTAAATAACTTCCCTGCCCAAGTGCTATTGAATATATTCAACGCAATTACAGCCCTGATTCTGCTCTATCATTGTAGAATTTGGTTGTACCTGGAGGCCATTCTATATTTCTATTAAAAGACAGTGCCTTCATAAAACATATAAAAATAACAGCCTCGGGTGCTACCTTTGGGAAAACCATTGCAAAGAGGCAGACAACAAAAAAAGATATTACACCCCTGGCAACTCTAAGTTGTGAAAGAGGATTTGAAGGGAGGACTGGTGGGAACACACAAACACAAAGACCTTCAATGATAGTGTGTGGACAGAGGATTTTCAAATGTCCTGAACACCTGCCACAAAGAGTGCTGAATTGCTGTGTACAATGCATTCACAAATTATAGTCAAATATAGTGAGGATAAAAGAGGTCTGTGTACATATTGTCAGCATCCTGGTGCTGGTTAGTCAAAAGGTAACAATAATAGCTACAATGGAAAAGGCGTGCAGTAGCTTGAGCGTGGAGACCAAATAACTGCAACTGGAATATATAGAGACATGGCCAGCTACTTTCAGGTCAGGTCAGGGAGCATGCACCACACAATAGAACCACCTTGTGTCCTGGATGGCAACCACCCAGGCAGACAACTGGTCCATCCCCACCTACACTGATGTCACCGTAGCATTTTCCACTCAAAACTGAGGCACCTACACGGTGGATCATGCCCAGAGAAACATGGCCAAAATTTCAAAGCTGATGTTCCCTCACAATGCAAGTGGTATGCTTCATCCGAGCCTCTATAGTAACCCTTCATTTGACATAAAATCAATCCATTAGTAGTTAAGGAACCCGCAAACAGATCAAGTATCAAGGACATCCAGTCATCGCCATAGGTCACCGGTTAGGGTCCAAGTCGCTCAGATCATACAGTAAGACAGGAAGAACCAGGACCCTAAAGACTTGGACCTTCATTCTCCTGCAAAGGTATCAGCATCATCAAACACATTTGTCCAGGGCCCTCATGAATTCATAAGCTCCACATACTTTTTATAATATGTTAATTACTATCACATTTTATAATTGTATGAATTAAATAGATTTTAACCTGCCTTTCATGCCATGTCATGTCAAAACAAAATATACAACTGAGAAAAACATTGCCACGAAAACATGATTTCTATATGTTATTTGTTATCAGATTTTCTATTGTTATCATATTGTGGATCCATGGCTTCTAAAGGTTTCATATAAATGGATACAATCCAGAGTATTATCCAAATACTCACTTTTAGGAGGTAGCTTATTGGGATAAGGGGTTGGGCTACCAATATGTAGACCTATAACGTTTACGCCAGCATGTGGTGACCGCAGGGCAAAGTCGAGAAAATTGGTCAAACGTCAGCAAAAATCACATTACCGGAGTTTGGTAGCAAACCTCAAACGCAGCACGGCGTTCCACAACATGGTGCTAGCGGAGGCGGGCGTTAGCCAGCGCTCCATTAGAACAAGCGGGACTTTTGCCAATGTGGCAACGTGTGGGAGAGGGGGTCGACACACCACTGTCCAGTGAGCAGGCAGGGCGAAGCAGCACCCAAACGTTAGCCAGCATAGACGAATGCAACAGTAACTTCGGCTAGCGGAGGCTAGCGGATGCTAATGCATGCTAACGGATGCAAACGGAGGCTAATTTGGTCATAGCGGAGATTAACTTTCTCTAATGGTTTCCAAAGAAGCCAGAGGTACGCTGGCAAATGCAGAGGAATTTTAAACATGTTGAAAATTTTTGGACACGGTCGACGTTCATCAGCACAGGATGATGGAGCTCAGCAGTGGCTACCGGCGGCTAGCAGAGGCTAGCGGACACCAACGTTTAAAAATACATTTGTCTACATTGACCCACACGTCTCGATGCGATTGCGCCTTTACCGGCCTTAGCTGAGGAAGTAACCTCTGTTGGACTGGTGTCCCATCCAGGGGGAGTCACAGACTCTCATGTGCTTCACGCAACGGAATCCGGAGATAAGCACCGGCACCAACAGTCTGGATCCTAAATAGGACTTACTTCTTCTTCTACTGTAAATTCAAATGACACTCATAAATGATATTCAGTCAGGGTGAGGTCTGGGAGCATGCGCTGGTGCGCCATGTTGCCGCATCTACCACACTCAGGAACCGTCTTGGGTTATGCATAGCAACCACCCGGGCAGACAACCGGTCCATTCCCACCTCTCAAAAGTAACCATCTATCTGCTGCAGCTAGGGAAAATGTGGATGTCCCCTTGGCCTTCTCCCGTTGCTGGCGTCCTCAACACTGAGGCACCTGCGTGCTGGATCATTCCCAGAGAAATGTCCAAAATGTTATAGCTGACGTTCCCTCACAATGCAAGTGATACTCCTCACATTAGTCTCCCTAAGTGCAAACATTATGATTATTATGCAAATATTCACTGTTGGGAAAAAAAAGTGTCTCCACAAAAGTAAATTCAAATGGTACTCGTAAATGATATTTGGGATGAAGCAGATATAGTCAGTGGCATCAGCACTCCATAAGTAAGAAAACTACAATTGCAACCCACGTCGTTTTACTTTCAAGCTCTTAATCTTTATATAAATAAGAGTCTTTAGTACACATGTGAAAATCAGTTTGTTAGTTGAAACAGCTTGTCCTGAAAATGTTCAATTAGATACTTGAATCGCATGCTTCTCCACACCGTGCAATTGGAGGACATTATCAATAATTCAGCTCCTCTCTTTACTTGCTATCCTGTAGGGGCATAAGGGCACACAAAAATCACAGTTCGGTACATACCATGGGTTTGAGTTCACGGTTTGGTATGTTTTCAGCACGGTGGAAATGAGGAACACAACATTAAACTGCTTGTTTTTGTTTGTTTGTTTAAAATAAACAAGTGAGGGAGAGCTTCATAACAGGGCTCATTTACTTTCAGTATGTGTTCAAAACTCATGTTCTCAACAACAGAGTATTGTAGCATATTCGCTGCTACAAAAACACCAAAGGTGTTTGTTATTGCTTTGGACCAGTCTGAATTGTTCGCAAGAAACTGCCGAAATGCCACGGGGAGCTGGGTTTGCACCGCACTCACCTTTTTTCTGACGTTCACTTCGGGTGATGCTCGAATTAACCAGCTCCATACCCGGCCGCAGATGAACAATGCCAGCATATAGCTTTCGTCTCATCCATCCGTCTTTGTCCATGTTATGGCGAAAACACCGCACATACACTCCGTCTCCAGCACTCCATCCTCAGTTCCTGATATTTTGGAGTGATTCTTTTTGTGCTTGGACCGCGATGTGCATCGAGCCCTAGCGTGCCTTGAGTGGAGCGCAAAGCGGTAGCGCATATATACAGTCTGTGAGTGGCAGAGGCTGTCTGCTTTTAACATGTTCCATTCACATGAACGTGCAGCAGCTGTTGTTCGATCACACTTTAATTTCACTGCAATTCTGCATCGAGATTTATGCAGTTATTACTTTAAAAACAATTCACCGTGGCAATAAATCTGTATTTCACATTATTATGTAAACTTTACATTTAATCTGCAGGTCACATGCGTGTTGAACCGTGGGGGGGGGGCGGTCTATACGGATCACGGATAAACTATGATTCGTGACACCACTAACTGTGCTATATACAGTTACCATTCGTGCTTCAAATTATATCGTGATATATATTTTAGGCCATACTTTCCAGCCCTAATATACACATGAAATTTGATGCCATTCATGGAATGAACTGTATACTGGAAATCATAAGTCAGTAAGAATAGCTATATCTGATATGCTGCGCTAGCTTAAGGCAACAGTAACCACTCTCAAGTAAAGCCGAGGAGGAGACAACATGCAACGTCTGTTGTCTTGAAACGTGTATCAGCCCATCTTTCTTGGCCTCCTTTGTCTGGTAGACCCTCATACATAATTACTATAAAAACACACAATGGAAGCTGTTGCAATCCCACACAGACGCAAACATCAATGTGCGCGCTCACTCCGTCAGTCTGTTTCAGAAGTGAAATTATTCCATCTCTCAGGGGTCCTGTTAAGCTCTTACAAAGCCTCAGTGCGTACAGCAGGTAGATTGATTGTGACTTATTAACTGTGAGTGAGCCTAACAGAGTGCATTAAAACAAAAGGAAATGTGATATCCCCAACCATCAAGTGCTTGTTAGAGCTTTAATCAAAGCCCTTCTAAATCTGCATACAAAGTCCTGGTCATGAATTCCAAATGGCATCTTTAAAAAAAGAGAGGGGGACCACCCCACGGAGCCTTGTTACACAAGGGGCCCAGAAAGATATTTTACAAAGATCCAGCTCGCGAACAGAAGAATAAGAAATTGTTCCCAATAATTATGATACTGGCTTTCATTGTCACTGCTATCTAAATCATATTTCTCCAAGGACCGTGGCACACAAGACGTATTGCTCAATTTCTTAACTCTGCTACTAAATGAGTCTAATGATTATAATCACAAGCAAAAATAACTAATTCAAAGTCAAGTGGCACTAAACAGTCCCTGATCTGAGTTGATCCAAGAGGCATAATCTTTTTGACCATTTTCTGTTAAACCGTAGCAGCATTGATGGCGTTCCTTCCATTATGACTGTATATATATATATGCAAAGTGTAAATTGCAACCATCATATTAACTGCTTTCTTCAGACACAAAAGTATGTTGTCAAAGATGACCGCTCTTCAGACAGAAAGAAAAAGACAAGGATGCTGCATTTTTATCATAAGGCTGCTCACTTGACACAGCATGTATGTATTCAGGATTTTGGCCTTCACAATTAATCACAGCAAGTACTCTGTTCATATTTTATAACCAAATGTTTGCAGTGGTGCACTCAATAACGGCATTCACAGATATATTATTTGACAAATCACAAGGACACTGTGACAAAACTGTAACTTTACTTTCTAGGTAAGGTTTGCAATTTAACAATCGTTACCTCTGTTAAAGAATTAATGTCTGTTGCTTTGTTTGTTTGCATGTTAGCAAGATTACAGAAAAACTAGAGGTTGGGCATGGTCCAGGGAAGAACCCATTCAATTTGGGAATCAATCTGAATAAAGGGGTTGTTCCAGGATGTTTTTTAATCAAGCAATCTATACCCAACAAAAATATTTATGCAACACTTTTGTTTTCTCTCACATTGTTTTATGAGTTGAAGTAAAACATTAAAGACTTCTTTTATGCACACAAAATGCTCATTTCGCTTGAATTTTGTGTACATATTTGTTAAACTCTGTATCAGTGAGCACTTCACCTTTGCCAAGATAATCCATCCTCCTGGCTGCTATGGTATATCAAAAATGCTGATTAAACAGCATGATTACTGCACGGGTGTGTCTTGTATGGGTCACAATAAAAGCTCACTCTAAAAATGTGCCATGTGCTCACACTGTAAAAGCTCTCTCTAAAAATGAGGTGTGCGATAAAATCAAGTGATTTTATCAAGGCTGATTTGAACGGGTGTGAACTGGTTTACCGTTTCACTCTGGCGTAGGCACGGGCATAAATAAATACTAAATACTAAAGACATAAATACTGCACTTCATGGTATTGAAGGTACTGTGCACCTTTCCGTGGACACAGTTATGTCAGTGTTGATGCGCACATTCTCTTTCTTTACAATACCAATTTTGAATATCTTGAATCTTTCATGATTCAAGAGTGTAATGCATTTTTTTTTTTAACGGCTTGAAATTCCGATCGACATGAGTGAAAGAAGAAAGATCTCACATTCGCTTTCTAATTAACCCTATTATCTGTGGCGTTAGCTTGGCAATACAATTAACTACCTACTTCTTCCTGAAGTTACTGTAATTTCATAATAACATTACCTTGAATTCAGCAAAGAGCTGTGGGTGGTGTTCCTGTAGGTGTGTAATCATGTTCAAAGCATTTCCTCCTCTTGCAGATACTCTTTGAAAAGACGTTTTCCACATAGAGTGGCTTTACTCCTATACGCTGTGACCATCTGTGTCTGCACAGGGTTTAGCTATGCAAAGCTCACATACTGAATTATGTGTGAATTGTTTTGGTGAGCTCATACTGTCAGAAGGGTATGACAGGAAACTTTACTGGTTTTGGAACCACTGCGTTTCCAAAATCTGGTACACCACGAAACCAGAAACCAGCCCAAACCTGTTCAGGAGAGGTGGGTCAGTTGGGGTTAATACGGTTGAAGAGCCTGTTGCGGGTTTTTGAAGGTATGCAATCTACTCATTGCCCCCAGAATTAACAATGCCACCGGAGGTGTAATACTCTTGTAATCGTCTTTTTAGCACGATATCTTAAAATCATTTAATTTGATTTTGATCAAACTTGGCAGATACACTGGGCCTATTTATGGGAAGAAGTGATTTGATTTTGGTCAGGATTGGTCAACAATTGAGGTTAGAGGTCAAGGTCAAATTTTCAGCCTCATACTAATATACAGGAAAAGGATAATTTTATGGCCCTGCGATGGACTGGCGACCTGTTCAGGGTGTACCCTGCCTTTCGCCCAATGACTGCTGGGATAGGCTCCAGCACCCCGTGACCCTAAATTGGATTAAGCGGGTATTGAGAATGGATGGATGGAGGATAATTTTATGATCATGAGTTCAGATATTTTATTGTTTGTGAACTTAACTGTTTAAAGGACCATCTAACACTTTCTCTACATGCCTGGTCATCGGATGTGTTGTCACTGTGCTCTGTGAGATCTTTCGATTGAGTTTAAATTATTGATTGATCTGTTGATTAATTCTTAAGCCTGTGAAATGTCAGAAAATGGTGCAAAATGCTCATTAGAATATCTTAAAGCAATGTCTACAAATTACAGTACTTATTTCACAATGACAAAAATAAGTGAATTCTGGTATTCCTGTTATTCATGTTATTCTTTTTTTATGTTATTTTTATTTAGCTGTCTGAACAAAAAAAATGGACCTTTTTATTCTGTTCTCAATAGTTGTACTATTATATCTACATTTGGTTGTTATATTTTGCATGTAGAGGTATTTATCTGTCAATTTTACAGCAAATCTCTACATCTAGAGCACATCTGTTGGCAAAGATGGAGAAAAAAAATGCATAAATTCGCGTGATAATTCTCATATGAAGAAAATTTTTTGTGTCTGTCTGTTCCGTTCAGATATAATTGTATATCTAGTGTGGGTTCAAATGTTAAAGAAGACAGAGGGAAGTCTGATAATTCCTGTAACAAACAGAGAGGGGGAAAAATAACAGGAACAAGCACATCTATCCACAACAAAGTTAATCAGGCTTGCCTGAAAACACTTAAGCTTCAGTGGCTGTCTAATTGGATTGAACCAAAACAGAGGATGTGTTTTGTGTGTTGGGCTGACTTGACCTCTAATGGCAGGCCTTTTTAATTTCTTCAGATCCCCAATCAGACTTAGACTAATGACTACTGGCACATCTGACACATAGTGGCCAGCCAGTTTTCTAGAGAGTGACTTCTAAGTTAAATCTGAGACAGAACTGTTCAAGGTCATTCGGAGAGATGGAGCTGCCCCAGCAGCATATAACTCACACAAATCACAGACAGTCTGGCTTGTCGCTCTTTTCTCCGGGGGACATTTAACCCACTCCTACTATGACCTTTGCAAGCAAGAAGTGCCGTCACTTCAGAGGTTTATTTGGCAACACACCTGCCAGGACAGCTGATGATACATTTCACACAGGACGTACAGACACCTCAGTGCTGTAGAGGAAGGGCAGAAGTAGAGAAGAGGGATAAGTGGCTTACAGCTCTCTAAGGTTAATGCTAATCTATTCCCGAACTCTACTTGTTATTCCTCCTGTCACCTATAACAACCTACAATGTGATGCCCATCCTGCAAAACTGCCAACAACGCTAACCCCAACCCAAACCCATAGCCAACTTCCTGAGAAAATAAAAATAGAGAAATTTTCAGATGATCAGATTTTAAGGTTTTGTTATTAATATATAAAATCCTACATGGACTAGCGCCTCGCTATCTGGGTTAGGGTTATCTAATTAAACCTTATGTTTCGTCCCATGCTCTGTGTTCTCGGGATGCAGGATTACCATGTGTTCCAAAGCTAAAGAAGAAATCAGCAGGTCACAGAGCTTTTTCTTATCGTGCATCTTTTCTGTGGAATAGTCTGCCTGCTGAGATAAAACAGTCAGATTCTGTGGAGTTATTCAAATCCAGATTAAAGACTCATCTGTTCTCTCCATTTTAGAATTAATATAAACATAGTTGTATTGAATCATTCTTTCCAACCAACTTCAATTATTGTCATTACTGGTGGAGTGAGACTCAGTCTCATCACATCCAAATTCTGGGGAATGTTTAGTGAAGCATAGGAATATGCTGTCGGCGAACGCGCTAGCATTTTGTCTGTTATTTTGCTGTTGTGAGATGGTGTTGTGATTTGTTCAATCTGGGTGATTGATTTCTGGTTGGTCTCTGTCCAAAGTCATGCTGAGGATGAGGTGGTGGACTACCGGGACTGGGTTAGAGAGGATCGGACATTGGGGGCCTTCTGTTCATCGGCCGTCCATCTGGTCTTAAGAGGTCTTTCCATGACTGAGGCGTCACGTGTGTGAGATCTTCACGGGGATCTGTGGAGATCTGAAGTGTGCTGGTGACTTTGGAGGACAACTACTAGAGACTGTTCCTACTGTGACTCTACTGCGTTGGAAATCCGGAGTGTGTTGGGGACTCTGGGAACAACTTATTGAGAATGTTCCTACTGCGACAGATGTGCCAGTACACCGACTTGCCATCCGTATTCTGTTCACTGGGACCCTGCTCTTCGGTGTTTGGATGCTTTTTGAGCCATCAGGTTGTTGCGACCACTGGACTGGATATGGTTGCTTTGCTGTAACAATTCTGTCTTTGCATGTTTGACATATCCCTGTTATGCTTTGTTTTATTTATTTTTTTTATTGGTAGTATGGCCAAAGCAGATGGTCACCCCTCTGAGTCTGGTCTGCTTGAGGTTTCTTTCCTGTAATCAAAGAACAACTGAGGGAGTTTTTCCTTACCACTGTTACCAATATGCTTGCTCAGGGGGTGGGTTAGGTTATCCCTTACTCTTGTGAAGCGCCTTGGGGCGACTTATGTTGTGATTTGGCACTGCACAAATAAATTGAATTGAATTGAAATAAATGTTACTGGATGTCCAGTATTTAAGATACTAGACATTAACAGTGAAGGTACTACAATGTTAGTGATGCAGTTAAGTTAACCTGCAAAACAGTATCAAAAATAATTGTGCTACAACAAACTATTTCATTATAATTTATATTTCAATTACTGTTTAGTCCTTTAAAAGGATCACATTGCTGATCTACCTAATTAAAGGTTACTAGGTTTCTTAAATACAGAAATTCAAGTTTGTAGCCAAATATATCCCATTGATGCCCTAAAAATTAGGGCTGGGATGATACACTTATCGCCGGATATGATACGAATCATGATACTTGGGTGGCGATTGACGTATCGAGATTTTTAACAAATGCGATTCTACAAGTACTGCAATTTGATATTACAATGTATTGTGATTTTTGTAACACTAGACCATGGGAAAAATTCGAATAATACACTTCTAAAGATTGTGTATCCATCCATTTTGTCAACCCGCTCATTCCAGTTAAGGTTCACTTAAATGGAACAAGCAGGTCAATTAAGAGTCACCAATTCACCTAACATGCATGTCTTTGGAAGTGGGAGGAAGCCGGAGCACCCGGAGGGAACCCATGCAAACACAGGGAGAACATGCAAAATCTACACAGAAAGCTGAAAGCGAACCTGTGACCTTCTCGCTGTGATGTAACAGTGCTAACCACTAAGGCACCGAGCTGCTCCGAGACTGTATATCAAAAATCATATTTACAATAATAATGCAAATCACATTTTCAAATCCCTCCTCCCCCAGGAGAGCCATACTGCATATTTGGTAATTAAATAATTAAAACACATTTTGGAGTAAACTGCTTCCTGCTAATGTATCTTTCACAACCCCAGACTGTTTGACATGGCATTTTCTTGCATGATATGTATTAATTTTATATTGTATTGTAAAGCATTTGTGACTCTGTCTGTGAAAGGTGCTATACAAATCAATTTTACTTACTTACTTATAAGGCAGGCATGGTGGCCTAGCGGTTATTGTGATCGCTTTCAATGCAGAAGGTTCCCAGTTCAAGGCCACCCCTACCCATTCTCCATGTAATGTGGAGTTGTGTCAGGAAGGGCATCCGGAGCAAAACTTGTGCCAAATCAACATGCAGATCCATGTGGGATCTGCTGTGGCGACCCCAAATTGGGAGAAGCCGAACGTAGATTATTATATACTTACTTATAAACATAATTCATAGAGATCAAGGTGATGAACAAGGACGTCTTCTTCAAGTGGCGTCGCTAATGATCACATTTAACAAGAAGAAACTAGACAGAGATTTAGTATTTTCCTTGATACCTTGACTTCAACAATAGCTGGTTATTATGCTTCTTCTGATCAATTCATAAATAAAAGAAAGGTAAAACAATAATGTACAGTGCTGTGCAAAGGTTTTAGGCATATTAAATGTGTCTAAATTTTTCTTTTAAATAAAGAGAAGCTGTTAAATAGTTCATATTTATGAATAAATATGTAAAATGTCTGACTACATCTCACCTTTAAAAATAATTAATAATTTCTTTTAGGTGATAAAATGACAATTTATTTGAGGGTGTCTCTATGAATTTATAAGAAAATCAGGCTGTGTTAAATCATAATTTTATTATTGATTGATCATCAGCAGCTGTCTTTGTGTTGTCATGTACTCGGCAGTACAGCCAGAAGGAAATCAAATTATTTTGTGTTTTTGCTTCTTTTTAAAATGAGGTTTGTAAATTAGTAATTGATTGGTTACTTTAATGAAAAAGAAAATGTAATAATCTCATGTTGTATG
>OMMV01232591.1:0-24267 GCA_900302635.1 Chatrabus melanurus | reverse complement strand
ATTTTCCAACCAGACAATGCAAAACCACAGTCTGCACACATTACAAAGTTACGGCCGTGGAAGAAGAGGATACTGATACTGGACCGGCCTGCCTGCAATCCTGACCTGTCCCCAATAGAGAATGTGTGGAGAATTTTGAAACGAAAAATGCAACAACGACGACCCGTACTGTTGCACACCTTAAGATGTGATTGTAGGAAGAATGGGGAAAAATAATATCTGAAACGCTTCATCGTTTGGTGTCCTCAATGACAGCACATCTTTAAGTGTTGTGAGAAGCAATGGCAATATTACAAAGTGGTAAATGCTGTAGTGTCCCAACTTTTTTTTTGTTTGGAATGTGTTGCAGGACTCAAATGCAGGAATGGCTGAATTAAAATAAAGTTGACCAAACAAAATATGAAATATCTTGGGTTCATACTGTCTGCAATGAAATAGAAGTCAAAGTAAATGGAAGGAGCACTGCATTGTATGGTTTGTTTTGTTTTTTTGCATTTTCCATACCGTCCCAACTTTTCTGATTTTGGGTTGTACAATCTTTTGATTGGTTCTTTTAGCAACCCAAAACATAACTAAAGTCCAAATCACAACAACATAAAATATTGCAAATGACAAATAATTTCCAAGAAAAATGACATCAGTCCAGGAAGGAGTGTTGTCTTTTTAGTCACTACAATACAGCGGAGCTCACATTACTCTATGGCAGGGAAATCCTGTTTCTCCATCAGAAAATACACAATTTCTTATGACAAGCGTTACAGCCTGTGATTTCACACGATTACGGATTAATTTGATCCAGTTCAGACAACAACGCCCTTGTTCTAGCCACATTGAAATATTCCTGGAACATGCAGGAAGAGCAGGTTGACTGCAAGGAAGGGGCGGAGGACGGAACTCATCCACACCTCCGCCTTACAAGCAACGCACTTTGTTTCCTTCTCATGATGACAGCGAGCCCACGGGCGTCTTACCTGTCCTCATTTGGGACGTTCTGATTGGCTCCTGTGACGATGATGTACAGCGCTCAGCCTTTATAGATTCCAGAGGAGCTCCTGGATGCAAGCACACATCACATACTGAAAGAATGGATAAGCTGTGGACTTTTTCTTTAGCAAGCATCCTCCTCTCTGTCATTCAGGTAAATGTGCATTTTAATTTAATTTAATTTACATTTTAATTAATTTTTTTTAAATATTATTTAATTTTCAGAAGAAGCAATAGTTTCTCATTCATTCTCTCTCTCTTTTTAGATACAGACCGTCTACTCAGCAGGTGAGCACGTGAGATTTTTAAGTCAGTTGTTCCCATTTTCTGCATCGTACCGAAATATACTAAATCATACATTCTTTCTTTTATCATTTAGCGGTATGCAATATTACATCAGTGACATCCACGTCGGCTACAGCAATGCGTGTGACATGGAGCAGCGACAGTAGCCCCACACAGTATGAGCTGCACTTCAGAAATCTGAACGCCAGTGTCGCGGTGGTTTCTGTATCCCAGGCTGCTTCGATGGGCACAGAGAGGCTGGTTCAAGGTTTAAGACCCGGAAATTATTATGAAGTCAAACTCAAGGTTATTGCCTTTTTAAGTGTGGTGTGCACAAATATCAAAATAGTCCTAACAGGTAAAAGCCCTTTTTGTTTTTCAAAATAACCATTTAAGCCAATCAAAAGTGGCTTTTTTGTCAAATAATACATAACTTATCCCGCAGTGCCTGCCAGGACTCAGTTCACCTTTTCTCAAGCCATTTCGAGCACATCTATAAAGACTGAGTGGGCGAGTGTGACTGGCGCAGACAGATACATCTTGTTTGTGGAGACCTCTTCAACCGTGGTGTACAGCCAGAACTTCACGGGCCTGAGTGCACAATTGGATGGTCTGACTCCTCGCACGAGTTACACGTGTTACCTTCACGCTGCCAACAGTGCTGGACGGAGTGCCAGAAGCGCACAAAAGACAATAACAACATGTAAGTCCTCGTAGGATGCTGATTTTGATTCAGGACTCATCACATAATGTTCTTATAGTCGACACTAACGCTAAATGTTGATTACGCTATGTGTGAGCCAATCCGTCATATCTAAGGGAATTTAAAAAATCACGACATTTTAATGGTTAACATCACTTTTTTCTGCTTGAAGTGGTGCAGCCGCCAACTAACGTGACTCTTCTATCGACTGGGAGGAGCACCGCCAAAGTTTCGTGGAATCCTGTATATAATGTCCTGTCCTATCGAGTAACTGTGATTGACAACGACAACCCCAGCAATGCCCCAGTCATCAAAACGGTCCAGGCTACCACCGCAGACATTGATAATTTAGAACCCTGCTCCGCCTACACAGTGGGGGTATCATCAATGAACGTCTTCTCAATACCTGGGGAAGCCTTTAATGTTACACACACTACGTCCAGTGAGTACACAGGCAAAAATGTTTGAATGCTCGAGTAATCATTTCAAGTTAAGATAGAAGAATACAAACACCATCTCATTGAATTATTTGTCTTATTTTCCTCTCAGCTATACACTCAGTGATGACGGTGTCTCAGAACTATGACTGCTCCAGTGCCACGGTGACCGTGAGTTGGAATTCGGTGTTTGGTGCAACGTCCTACAGGGCTGTGGCTGTTGACGGTACCGGCATGTCCCGTAACTGCACGACCACCTCGAATAGCTGCAACATCACCATGCTCAAATGTGGCGAGAAGTACCAGGTCCGAGTCATAGCGATCTCTGACGACTGCAGCAGCTCCTCCAATGCCACCATGTTGTTCGAAACAGGTGAGGAAGCACATGTGGAATCTAATGAATCCAGTTTTTTTAATCCAGAACTCCCTGTTTTTGGTTGTCTCCGCCTTTCGCCGTACCTTCTCATTTCACCTCTGCCATTTCTAGCTGCAGCAGGCACACTTTCTATCCAACACCGGCTGCTCCACCAGTCTTTTCCGTCTGTTGAAGCTGTCTCAAATATTGCCTATACCAGGGGTCACCAACCCTGCTCCTGGAGATCATCTGCCCTGCATGTTTTCCCTCTCTCTCTGCTCCACCCACTGTAATTAACAAAGTCAGGTGTGCTCAGCCAATCAAGAGTCGGGAAACACCTGACTTTGTTAATTACAGTGGTTACATGAGGTAGACTTGAAAAACACACATGGCAGGCGATCTCCAGGGGCAGGGTTGATGACCCCTGGTCTATACTATCAGTCTGGAAACTGGAAATGATAAGTGAACATACAGTCCGGAGTAGAATTTGAACATTTATTCCCAAAAGCATCAAAATTGTTATTACAAATCTCTTATCAACTCAAGGGCTGCTTCCCAAAAGCTTCGTAACTAAAGAAAGCTCCTTAAAATGATCACAGATTAATGTGTAACCCCGTGACCCCTCGTAGAAGTTTAAGTAGAGGATCCAGAATCTAGGATCTGCTTTGGGAAATCTATGTTTAAAAAAAAATTAAAAGATTCATTGAAATGCTTGTAGAAAATTTATTTAACTCTTAAAATCAAACTATAGCTGGAACTCCAGCTCTGACACACACACCTGCTTCATGACAACAACAACAATAATAATAATAATAAAGTATATTTGTATAGCACTTTCTGGTGCAGATTATACATTTAAAAGTGCTTTTACAATAAAAAAAAAACATATCCATAAATAATAGTATGCTAAATCAAAACATGATAAAAACAAAACTAAAAATATGCACAATAATTAACTTAAAATCTTAATTGTGCTTGTGATGTGATGAATGCAAGTGACAAATTACAAAATTCATGTTGTAAATATCCCAAAGGGATTCCCAATAATTGCTGCTTAATATAATTTCCACTAATTTTTCCTCTTCATTCAGATCGATTTTCCTTTTATTTGCACTGTGCTGATTTTGTCCGTGTGATTTCTGTCACCCACAGTCCCGTGTGCTCCTGCTGATCCTCACATTGACTATTCATGCTCCAGCAACAGCATCAACTTTAACTGGCAGTACACAAACAACACCAAGTACTATGTCGCCAAGAGGGTGGACGAAAGCGGCCAGGTGTCTGAGTGCAAGACACTTGATCGCACCTGTCACTTCACCAACACTGGCTGCGGTCACACCTACAACTTCACTGTGTTTGCCGTCAGCAGCAAATGTAACAGTGACGTCACACAGGCCATGTCTGTCCAAACCAGTAAGTGGGATTTGACTTACTTTTGTTTAAGTACAGGAATGAAGTATGCAGATTTCTTAAGGTAACAAAGTAAGAATGGCAATGACGTATGAATGGATGAAGCTTATTTTCTGTGAATGTGGGAAAGGGATTCAGAATTTTTTCTTAAATTGCACTGATTCATGTACTCTTGTTTTGTAACTGTATGTCCGTATAAGAACAACTCACCAAAGTGTAAAAATATAAAAGGTACAAAAGGTATAAAACACACTAAATGTGTAATATAAATGCCTAAATACAAGCAAAATATACAAATACAGATATGGATATGCACAAATGCAGCAGTATAGGTATATATTCATAGATATGCAATGACTACAAAACAGACACTGCTTGACATATACTGTGCAATCTTATGCATGAGAAAAATGATATAGGAAAGATGCAGCAAAAATGAAAAGCTACTAAATTACGTAATAAAAACTTAAACAAAAACAGCTGTGTTAAAGCAAAATTCTTTTGGGGTAATTATCCCATGTTTTAACAAGCAACTCATGTTGATCAGTTTATTATTGATTGATTATTTGTTGTCTTTGTGGAATTGTGCGTTGGGCTGTAAACCTAAAAAGTCATCATGGTTCTTTTTATTGGGGAAAAAAAATCCATGACTTTCTTTAATATTCTACTTAATTTAATAAACTAGACAACATTTTTAAAAATTTACATTTAGACATATCTAATTTGATCTTATGCTAAAGAAGAAAAAATATCAAAACCCACACATACACAGAAGAATTAATGAATTAATGCTTAAGACCTAGAAAACATCCAAAGCTTCTCTAGAAGCACTTTGACTTGAATTGTGTCATTTTGGATTCACGTACTCACTTCAATATTTTACTGATGATAAAACACAGAAATCTTATATTCGATAATCATTATGTATATTAAACACAGCTAGTTTAGCAAATTGCAGTAAGTGCACTTCATTATAATGCAGTTCATATTTTAAATTAATTAATAATCTATGGTAATTAATATAATATCTACTGTCTAGTTGTGGGAAGACAAAATAAGACAAAGCAGCGTGTTGCACACTGTCCTAAATTTTCTCTCATTTTCCTCCAGTCCCTTGTCGGCCTGAAAACATTCGGACTGTGACTCACTGCCAGGACGAGAGGCTGATCACTTCCTGGACCTCAGCTGCTGGAGCAACTTCCTACTATATAGAACTCATTGGGAACACGAAAGAGAAACTCTACAACTGCACCACCTCTAACACCAGCTGTGAGGTGAGCAGCGTGCCCTGTGGCGAGCACCTCAGCGTGTGGGCCGTCGCTTCCAATGACAAGTGCTCCACTAACAGAGTGCTTGGGAACGTGGCTGAGACGGGTAGGTGCTGCAGAAAACACCCAGCATGATATCACTATAGCACACACAGGCTGCGTTATGTTACGCTGATGTTTCATATGACACGTGATCTCACCCACAAACTTTCCTCCCCCCCTATCTCTAGTTCCATGCACCCCCATCAATGTGACAGCAGCAGCTGACTGCAGTCAAGATTCTGCAAGAATCAGCTGGATTCAGAGCAAAGGTGTCATATTTTACATTGCCATTGCTCAGCACGCAGATGGCACGATACGCAGCTGCAACTCAATAACGTCCAACTGCGTGATTGAGGAACTACAATGTGGGCAGAACTACAACGCCAGCGTTATCGGCACAAACATGAAGTGTAACAGCACCACGAGCAATCAAGTCACCTTTAAAACAGGTATCGCTTGTTGCTTTCTAGCCTTCCTCCTATTTACCAAGCTGAGATGTGGTCTGTAACTAATTCAACTCTTTTCCAGCCCCCTGCCTTCCAAACAACGTCATGGCATTAAGGGACTGTGACAACAACAGTGTAGTGATAATGTGGCAGGACCATCAGCCCACCGGCGACTACACGGCAACCATAGAGGATCCGAGTGGAGCTCAGCTCACCTGCACCAGCAACACAGTCAATAACTGTACAATCAACGCTCCGCCTTGTGGAAAGACATACAATGTCACTGTCACCAACACTGACGGACAATGTAATTCCACCTCGGCAACTATCACCATGGATTCAGGTATTACGTCTGTTAATTAACCAGGGTAAGCCAATTCTGTCCATGCTGAGCAATGGTGAAGACTTAAGTTCTGTCCACCTCTTTTCCTTTAGTGCCATGTGGTCCTGAGGATGTGCTGGCCAACGTCTCCTGCAGTACCGGGGAACTGACAGTCACCTGGACCAACTATTTTCCTGCAGAAAACTACACCACCATCGCCTCCAGAGAGAATGACCCACCCCTTTACTGTTACTCCCCTGAAACAATGTGCACACTGGGAGGTTTGGTGTGTGGGAGCTCCTACATGGTGACAGTCTTCAGCGTCAGCGGGACATGCCGCAGTCTGCCGAGTGCACAAGTCACAGTGCAAACATGTAAGAGAAGCCGATTTATGAGCTTTAAAGTGTTCGTATTACACACCTTTTCAGCAAGTTAAAACTGGATGCTGTGTGTCTTAGGGCATTTGTACTAGGGATGGCACAATATCACTTTTTCATGTCTGATACGATACCGATACTGGAACCTTCAGTATCTGCTGATACCAATCCGATACCTTTTTCCCTGTCAGAAAACAACTAATTTGTTAACTAGAAGCACTGCATAAAGCCCCGCAGATGGGATGTCCCAGGGTGAAAGAAACATGAATCAACCTTTTTTTCCCACAGAAACAAAGCAATCATTTTTTGGTTACTTAGTCAATATACAATAACTTTCATATGAGCTAAACATCAAGTGTCTATCATAAGTAGTTCCTGAGATATTCAAAAAGAATGTTTCCCTAGCAAACATTGTTTGCCCTAGCAACCAAATCAACATTGCCTGGAAGACCTTCCAAAGGCCTTTTATATGAGCCAAACATCAACACTCTATCATAAGTAATTCCTGAGATATTCAAAAAAGAATGTTCCCATAGCAACCATTGTTTACCTTAGCAACCATGTCAACATGGCATAAAAGACCTTCCAAAGACCTTTCATAAGAGCCAAACATCTTAAGTAGAAGCTGAGATATTAAAGAAAGACTTTTTCCCTAGCAACTAAATTGACATGTCATATGAAAGCCCTTCCAAAGACCTTTCATATGAAATTAACATCAAGTCTCTATCTTAAGTGGTTGCTGAGATATGACCCAAGTACAGAAAGGTCACTTGGCGGGACATCATAACAAACAGACAGACAGACACGGGGTTGGGCCCCTGGTGGAGTGCCGCTAGGTGGTCTGTCCATTACATGGGACATCCCACAATAAATACATTTATCTGGCTGTACTTCACGAACCAAGCCATCTAACAAAACATCATCTCAAACTGTGAAACGAATATTCTACTCCCCTAAAGGAAAACATTAGGCCAGAACATGGATCAGAATTTTTTTTTTTTTGGTCTGATATCCAATCCAGTAATTTTGGCCGATATCAGACTGATACTGATTCAAAATGTCATATTGGTGCACCCCTAATTTTTAAAACTGAAATTTTGGATCTAGGATCATGCCAAGGCTTGCTGTTGGATTTTTATTTATTTTTTGGTTGTTTGTTTGGTTTCACTTCACAATAATGTGATAACACCAAAGCTGGTCAGACAGATGTGCACATCGTGTTCTACCTGCACAGAGAGAAATGTGGCACTTTGAAGATGTTTAAGATGAAGGCAAGAAAGATCAAAACAAAGATTTTGCACGAAGCGACTCTTTTAAGGATGTGGATACAGCTGTGGGACCTACTTGGATACTAAATTAATTTTTTTCTTTCAGTGCCATGTCCACCCACCAGCATCACAGCCCCGCAAACATGTGCACTGACTTATGTGCCTGTGTCGTGGGTGGCCAGTGACAGCGCCAAATACTATAAAGCTGTCGCTGAAAGCACTGGAGGTCACATGTCAGAGTGCACGACCAGTGCAACTTCATGCAGCTTCCCAGTGCTCCAGTGCGGGGAGACGTACACCATTAGTGTTGCAGGACAAGATGACAACTGTGAAGGTCAAATGAGCTCGACCGTCTCTCTGCAAACAGGTAACAACACCACAACCACAGCACATTCTGACATATTTATCCTGATTAAACTCCCATTTTCCTGTGGCTCATTGGGACGTTATTCGCAGTCTAATGATGAATGTGTTTGTTTCTCCAGTGCCATGCACTCCATCCAATCTGACCAGTGAGCTGTACTGCAGCACTGGCACAGCTCACCTGGCCTGGTCCGCCAGCACCAATGCAGTGAGTTACACCGTGAAAGCCTCCAGTTCTGAAAACACTGTCCCCTGGACCGGCCCCGAAACCAGCATCATGCTCAGTAACCTGCTCTGCGGTCAGATCTACAAAATCTGTGTCAATGCGTCTGACGGCACTTGTGTCAGCAACATCAGTGATCCCTACACACAGCACACAGGTACTAATTTGCAGCCCCATGTCATTTTTTCCTGTAATTTAGTGTTACAAAACAATGGCTCAGTTCTAACCACTGTCCTCTGGTGGTAATGAGGGTGGGACTGCATTCCACCACGTATAGTGCAGCAGGTATTTGAAATAATCTTTCAAATGATGCTTGTACCAACAAGCATCAAATTTGTTAAAAAATACTGTAGACATTAGTCTTTTGAAAAAGCTCATGGGCCACTCGAATTTTCAAGATGGGGGAAAAAAAAGATGAAAAATGGCCGCCATTCGGACATATTGAATTGCAGAATCCCACCACATGGACCAATTTGGATGATCTTTGGTGTCCAAACGTAGGTTTTTGACTACAAAGACGTAAGCCCTATATGGGCCCTGAGGCCCATCAGGGTTTATCCCCGTGTATCATGGCATGAAGCAGATGAGAGTCTACAACTCTGCCCAAATCAGATGCTAGTCCATCACAGGTTACTTCCTCAGCCAAGGCTGGTACCCATTTACAGCTGGTTGGAGTACGATGGTGCAGATGAAGTATCTTATCCAAGAACCTAGACAGGTAGCGTGACCAGGAATCAAACCTGTTTACATATTCATAGGCAGCAGGCTTGGAATGAGGTAATGCTGCTTGAGTTGAGGAATGGCTTGTGGAGTTCCAGATTTTAGATCATTCAACATGGTTAAAAAGGTATGATTTGATGCTAGGATCATCAATATTGGGCAAGTATGTGCATATTTATCACCGAAAGAAGAATTTCCATACCATCCATGGCAGCCATCTTGGAAAATGGCTGCCCTTTTGAACATTTGAGTGGCATGTAGGCATTTTCAAAAGAGTAATGTCTAAGGAGTATTTTTGCCAAATTTGGTGCTTGTACCATCGTTTGAAAGATTCCCCTGATGTATTCTGTTATCTGCTACACCAATGAGGCTCACCAGCAGCAACTTGAGGGTTAAGGATCTTGCTCAAGGTTCCACATTTGTGTGTGTCCAGCTGACGGGTTGAACCTACACACCTCTGGTCTGTAGGTTCTAAAATGGATTTAATCAAAGACCTAAACATATTTTTAATTTATTTGGCCAGTGCAGCTCCATCCGTGTTAGCGTCATATGATCGGAGTGGACTGTTATTAAAGAGTACCCTACCAAATGTAAATGTTGAGTCCTGGTCTTCCTCACCCTACAGCGCCTTGCAAACCCAGCAGCATTGACGCCACTATGGACTGTGAGGCTCGTACGGCAACTGTCTCCTGGCAGCCCAGCCTCGGGGCCACAAACTATGTTACTGATCTTCAAGCTTCATCAGGCCATACTAAGAGCTGCACCACAGTCAATACCAACTGTCAGCTGACCTCTCTGCAATGTGGGGAAGAATACAACGTCACCGTGACGGCTGTGGGAACAGTGTGTAACACTTCTGTACAAATGGCAGGATACCTCACCACAGGTACGCTCATGATGGTTTTTCTAACTCAAGTCAAACAACAGGTTTCACAGCCATGATAGCATTAATAAGAATAGACGCCCAAGCGTACCTGCTATTCAGCATTATGTACACTCTGCTGTGCCGAAATGTTCCTTTTACCAACATTTCTCATTTGGATAATTTCTAAATATTAAGTTAAATGTTTAATTAAATATTAAACTAAGTATTTAGAAATTGGTATGCAGCTGATGGATGTACACACCCAGTGGAGGAAATAAGATTCCTATTGGGCCTTTTATTTTGACACTTTTCTTGAACTGGCATATTAGCTGAGTCGCTATTGAACTAAATATTGAAATATAAGCTATACTTGAGTAAACACTAAATACTTAGCAATACTTATATTTAGCTTCATATTTAAATATGTACTAACACTTGGTTAAATATGAAATACCGAATATTTAATGTAACAATTATCTAAATAGTTTGCTAAATATTTATGAAAATATACAATGAGATATTTAGCTAAATATTTAGCTAAATATTACATACATTCACTTAAATATTTAGGTAAATGTTTAAATATATACTAATAATTAAATACATGCTGAATATGTGGCTAAATATTTAAAAAATATACTTACACTTGACCAAATACTAAATAGCTAAATATATAGTTTAACTGTTATCTAAATGTTTAGGTAAATACTGGTACTTACATTCAGTAACCAAAATATTTAGCTTAACATTTAGAAAAATGCAAACAAATTACTTAGTTAAAAGTTTAGCCAAATATTAAGATAAATGTTTAAATATTTGCTAAACATTTAGTGAGTACCTAGTTAAATATTTCAGAAAATATTTAAGTAATTGTTTAGTGAAGTATTGAAATATTTATTGAAAAAGAAATAGAGACATATGCAAAAAAATGATTTTTATATCAAAGCTTATTATCTTTCCTTACATTAAAATTTACAATTTGTGATTTTCAGTCATTTTTTCAGTCATTAATAAAAGTAGAACTGAACTGTTAGTTTGAGCCTTTATTAATTTACAAATGGTGCCCATATGTCCATGTGTTTATGCTTGGTATATTTTTCTGTTGGTGTAATAATATTATTTATTTATTTCTATATTTTAATTTATTTACTGTATATAACTACAATTATGGTCATGCTCTCTCTCTCCACAGAGCCCTGTGTTCCCATGATTTCGTCTGTCCACTACACTGTGAGCAATGCGACGGTGCTGTGGAGTGCAGCGAACGGTGCCTCGTCCTACTCCGCTTGGGCTGTGACCGACCAGGGCCTGACAGTCAGCTGTAACACCACTGGCACAATGTGCTACCTGACGGGCATGCAGTGCAGTCAGCAGTACAATATCACTGTGACAGCACACAACATGGCCTGCAACAACACTGTGACCTCGGAAGCCTTTTTAGTCACCACAGGTTAGTCACGAGATCAGCAGCTGACAGTAGCGGCGGATGACTCATCTTTGTTGGTATAAAAATGTATTTCCTTCTTGCTTAAACCTTTGTGTTTTCACCTCATCCAGAACCGTGCCCACCCAACAACGTTCAGGCTACCGTGACGTGCACCGAGTATCTAAGTGCATCTGTTTCGTGGGAACAGAGCGATCATGCTGTTGGTTATGTCGCCTATGTTGACTACCCCAATGGCCACTCCACTTCCTGTGTTGCTACAAGCCCAATTACCTACTGTACTGTCTCAGAAGTGATGTGTGGCGTAGTGTACAGTGTCAGGGTCAAAGCTCTGGGACAGCAGTACAACAGTTCTTACAGCACAACCATCTCACTTACATCAGGTAAAAAAAAACAACTACTCACTTTGCAGATCTGCAATGAACCCAAGCATCGGAGTAAAGTGCTGATGAGTTCATGTGCCGTTTCCTCAGCTCCGTGTCGCCCCAGAGATGTAGAGGTAACAGTTGACTGTAACTCGGAGGGTGCGGCGATGGTGGCCTGGAATATAAGTTATGGGACTGCCAACTTTTCACTGACAGCCGTGGTCAGCGGAAGTCTGCAGACGCTGTGTACAACTCAACATCACTACTGTAATGTGACGGGACTGTCCTGCGGAGAAACCTACAACCTCAGTCTCAGTGCCAGCAATGAGCTGTGCACCCGCACGCCTCCAACGCACGCCAACCTGACCACACGTGAGTTGAACATTTGCTGCAGATTTTTTTTGGCTTTCTGTGTTTTGTTGATTCAGGATTTGATCCTCATGGCTTTATTTCTTCAGGTCCTTGCCGCCCAAAGAATCTGAATGTCAACCTGGAGTGTGGCTCCCACACTGCAGACCTGTCCTGGCAGAGGAGCCCTGATGTTGAATGGTATACAGCACGTGCTGTTAAGTCATCAGGAGGCAACGTGGAGACCGGTACCACCATCGGCTCTACATATCAGTTCGCTAATCTGACCTGTGGAGAGACGTACAACTTCAGCGTCACAGCACACAGCCAAGGTTGCTCCAGCCAGCCCTCCAGCCCTGCATTTATCCAAACAGGTACTGAGGATGTCAAACATGGTTCTTGAAGCTCTACTATAATTTTTTGATGAAATGATCACCATAATTTTCTTCCTCTTGCTCCTCTCAGAACCTTGCACTCCTGAGAATGTATCTGCACAGGCGGTCTGTCAGAATGACACGGTCCAGATCTCCTGGTACCAGGCGAGCGGTGTGGTGAATTATCTCGTTACAGCCACGGGGAACCTTGGATATGTGGAGACATACAGTACTACTCATACCCATCTGTCAGCCGCTCTGCCGTGCGGACAGCACTATAACGTCACCGTGCAGGGACGAGGAACCATGTGCAACAGCATGCAGAGCAGCCCGGCCTACTTCAAAACCAGTACGACATAAACATGTCCAGTCACACTGCAATGCAAATGTATAATTTGTGTTCACCACTTCCATTGCTCTTTTCATTCCATAACTATATGTTCATACCGCTTCTCCACTCGCAGCCCCATGTATTCCCCGGGGTGTGATGACCTACGTACAGTGTCAGCATACTGTGGGCTCTGTCACGTGGGGGCCCAGTGAAGGTGCAGAAACATACATTGCTGAAGCAACTGGGCTGGATGGCCACACCTACTACTGTCACAACAACACAGCCTTCTGCATCTGGGAGAACCTACAGTGTGGAGAACAGTACAACGTCATTGTGAGAGCGAAGGCTCACCACTGCACCAGCCTACCCAGCAACAGCTCCACCATCCATATGGGTAATTTATACCAAATTGGTTTAAAAGTGATCTAAAAGCACATACAGAATCAAGATATAACCAAAAGGGCACTCAGATCTCTAACATTGTTAGATCCTGGTTGCTGACCTTTGATCCTGAGCTTTGATCTTGAATGGCCCTTTGATCCTAATTTGTTCCTGATCACTCATGTTTGATCTCTGATCTTTGAACGTTACAAGAGACAGACAGATAATGTTTTTATTGGTGTTTGTGTGCCTGTCTCACTATCACACTGATTTGCTTTGATCCTGTAACTAAGAGCAAAGGAATCAGGATCAAGGGGTGGATCCCGACCTTTGATACTTATCACAAAACTTAGATCCTGATTGCTTTCATAATGTAAAAAGGATCAATGTAATGACAATCAAAGATCAGAGATAAAACATCAAAGGCAGGATCAGAATAAAAAAAGAATCAGGATCAAAGCCACAATCTGCCACTTAATTAGGATCACAAGAGTAAGGATCAAAGTTCAAAGGCGGGATCATGATCAAAGGATTTGCACCAAAATTTACCCAACTCTTGCTTGACCTTAGGCCTACCCATAGACCAAATTTAATTGAAATCTGGTAATCTCCTTTTGGGATGTACTGCTGTACAGACAAACAGACAGACGGCAATGAAAACAACCTCCTTGACAGAAGTAACAAGATTGACATCAACTGTTCTAATGTATCTATCTTCTTTGGTCTTTCAGGTCCTTGTGTACCCTTGAACTTGGCTGGATCCGTTGACTGTAACACAAAAGTGGTCAATGTGAATTGGGATGCCAGTAACGGCACAAAGACATACGTGGTACAAGCTGCAGATGCAAACACCAGCCTCACTACTAATGACACCTTCGCCTACTTCTCTGAGTTTGTCTGCGGACAAGTCTACAGCCTGACGGTCACGCCCCACAACCAGCACTGCACTGGCAGCCCGAGTGTCCCAGCATCCATACAGACATGTAGGTTTCACACCGGTGACACGTTTTTATAGAAAAGAATGTCTGGTTTAATACTGTATATTTCTAGAAGCAAACAGAGGAAAAATTAGAAGTGTAAATTTAATGAACATGCCTTTTCTTTCAGGGCCTTGCCTGCCCACAGGAGTCTCTGCCACGCTGGATTGTCCTTCTGGCATCGTCATGGTAACTTGGCAAGCTGCTGCTGGGACAGACAATTACAAGGCCAAGCTGCAGACTGACAGTGGCCTACATTACAAGTGCGAATCTAACTCTAACCAGTGCAGTGTGTCCGGCGTGGATTGTGGGTACACCTTCTCTGTGTCAGTCACAGCTTCCAACCAACAGTGTAACGCCACCGCCGATATGACAAGCAGTCTGAAGTCAGGTGAGAGTTTAAACGGCTATTAGACAGGCAAATATGAACATAAGACAGGAACTGCTTTTAAAAACTGAAAGAAAAAACCCCCCACTTAATGTACACTTATGCATACAAGCACATTAAGATGCATTTATGCATTGGGCAGATTCTTTTATCCAAAGAAACTTACAATCACATTCACACACTGATGCCACGAGCTTCAGTACTGGAACCCCATTTGGAGTTCAGTGTCTTGCTCAAAGACACTGCAAACACACAGATAGGGATAACTGTGATTTGATACCCTGACCCTTTGGTTTTAGGACAGCCCACTCATATTCCAAATGTATATACTGCAGAGGACACATATATCAAGTATTGCTCAATTCATATGGTCAAAACAATGACCCAATAACAATGACAATGTCATTTCTTGATATTTGCACAGCAAACTTATACAAGATAAGTTCTTTTAAGGAATCATCATTCCTTAATGTGATCATATTGCAAATTGCTCATATAGCAAGCAGACGTCCATATTCGGACTTCTGTGACATATGTCACAGATGCGTAAATGCATCATAAAGTATGCTGCATTTTGTGTTATATTTTTGATTAACATGAAAAATTTAAAGTTTTTTGTATTATTACCTGTATTGTTAGGATTATGTGTTATATTTGGAAACTGTCGTCACTGTAATTTACTTAAATTAACATTTGTAGCAACAAGGACAGATGATGTGGAATTATGATGGTCAACTTGCTTGTTTGGTGGTTCTAAGAACATAACAGCAATTCTAGCCTGGACAATTTCTTTATTTTTCATTTAAAGGGGTCATATTGTGCAATTTCAGTGTTTATTTACCTTTCATAGATAAATCTGGCTGGGGATTCCACGTTAACCATCCTCAAAGTCCCACTGTTCTACAACTGACAATATATGAACTACCCTGCTATAAGGAAAATTTAGGTCTGAAATGGCTTGTTTTACGCATCTGTGACATATGTCACAGAAGTCCGAATATGGACGTTTGCTTGCTATATGACCAATTTGCAATATGATCACATAGAGTGACATACTGCTCAGCTATTACACTGCTGCAAGTCACTGCCACTTCAGACAGGGGGTGTGGCAATCAGCAGCTCATTTCTATTTAAAGTGACAGGCATAGAGACAGGTCATTTCTTAAAGACCTGAAAATGGGATATTTTCATGAAAAGCTGGTTAATTGGACCCCTTTAACTACTCATACCTTTATCGCTCTAAACTGCATAATTCACCACCAATGCACTCATAATGAGTCAAACTATTGCGAGTGTTAAATTGTTCCACATTCCATTCTGTATGTAGCGTGCAATGACTGACGTTTCTTCTGCTCTGTCCTCTGTCTGCAGTGCCATGTGTTCCCACCAATGTCTCTGTCGAGCTGAACTGTGCAAATAACACTGCTGCTGTGTCCTGGTCTGCCAGTCGTGGGGCCGTAGGCTACTGGGTCACTGCCTCCAGCATCAGTGGCGATGTCACCTGCCAGACCTCTGACCTCACCTGTAGTCTTCCCAGTCTCACATGCGGCACCGCATACACTGTTCATGTAGTAGCTATGGATAATGGCTGCTCCAGCATTCACAGCCAGTCTATAGTATTTAACTCAGGTAAGGAATACAGCTCCTACAAATCCACTCTTACTGCAAGACACGAGTTTATTTACTCATGTGTTCTACTGTCTCATTCACAGCTCCTTGCCCACCCCAGAACCTGAATGCCCAGACAAACTGTTTATCAGACGGCACGATGATTTTCTGGGATCCTGTTCCAGAAGCTGATTACTTTTTGGTTTCAGTGGAGGAGAGTGGAGCAACCACCATGCCATGTAACACAACAAACACTGCATGTTCTTTGAGCAATCTGGCCTGTGGAAAAACATTCAACGTTCAAGCCACCTCGGTTAGAGGAAGCTGCCACAGCCAAAGCAGTCAGACCCTCAGCGTTCCGTCAGGTATTACAGCTTAAACATCTGAAATCATCATTCTGACAAAAACTTTTTGATGGTCAAAACATGACTGCAGTACATTATCTAGAGTTTCTTATCGCTAAATATCCCTTATTTTTTAGCTCCCTGTCAGCCTCAGGGAATCGAAGGTAGCATAGACTGTGTGACCAATTCCGCCTGGATTTCATGGAACGCTGCGTCTGGTGCTGACAGCTACACCGTGACAGCTGTAGGTGGAGAAAACTTCACAGCCACCTGCACCACTTCCACCAACACCACCTGCGAGGTGCAAGATCTGGCCTGCGGCACACTTTACAACTTCAGCGTTACTGCAACCAACAGCCAATGTAACAGTCAACCCAGCGCCACCATTGATTTGGAAACAGGTAACGATGATGTTTTTAGAAGTTTATCTGGTTTTCATGTTGTAGCTGTAAAAAAAACCAAAAGATCAATTTACATTTATGTCTTCCTGCAGCCCCCTGCACCCTGGCTAGTATCACAGCATACGCTCAGTGCCACAATTCCTCGATCGTCGTCAACTGGGTCCTCATGGAGGGTAGCCCGGGAAACACCGTGTACAACGTGACAGCGGAAGATAGCGACCGCACCTTTCTGTACTGCAATAGCACAGGCACCAGCTGCAGCCTCCATGGAGCAAAGTGTGACATGCGTTACACCATCATTGTAGCTGCGTCATCAGACCAATGCACCAGCATGAGAAGTCCACCTTACAAAATCAGCATGGGTACTTTTCATTTTGCCTGTTTTCTGTCACATCTCGGATATTATCTCTCAGTAAATCCTCACACATTTAACCACATGCCAGGTACTGCAGACATGATAACAAGCCTTTGTTTTTTACAGAACCCTGTCCTCCTAAGGATGTGATGGTTAACACCACTTGTGAGGAAGACAGTGCACTGGTGCGCTGGAGCCCCTCCCCAGTTGCTGATGCCTACCATGTTGTTGCTACAGCTGGAGATGGATACGAGCATACCTGTAACTCCACCTCCAACAACTGCAGCTTAACAGATCTCCACTGTGATCGCCAGTATACAGTACATGTGACGGCTAGTCACGAGAACTGCTCCAGCAAAGCCAGTCAAAACTTCACATTCAAGACAGGTATTTGTCTGGAAATGCTAAGTATGTCGAATCTTAAATGACAAGTTCACTTTTTTCATTAAAACATTATTAGCAATCAAGCCTCTGCAGTCATGCCACTCTGTGCACACCTGATCCCGTCAGATCTCAGAAGTTATGCAGAGTAGGTCCTGATTACCACTTAGGAACACCAGGTGCTGCACACATTTCTCCATGTCCAACTGGAGTTGCGTCAGGAAGGGCATCCGGTGTAAGACGTGCCAAATCCCAGTGCGGATCTCTTCCGGCTCCACTGTGGTGACACCGAGCACCTGCAAAGAAGAAGAAGAAGACGAAGCAAAGCAATCTAGCCTGAGTGCTCCACTCAATTTTTACAATTGACATGGGTATTAATAGGGCACTGGTAGTTGAGTATTGAATGAACTCAAAACTGAGTTTTTCCAAAAATTAAAATTGCATAGTGTAGTTATTAATGTTAATTAATTTTACTATACTTACAGCATATATTGCTGGCGATATTATTGACTTTCTGTTGGGACTATTTACCATAAGTTAAATCGGCCATAAACAAACTCACTGCACCTAACTTCAAAGACCCATTACATCCAGAGTTGATATAAAGTGGACTATTAGAAAAAAAATAAAATACACCAGGCTGGTCTACTTTCTGTAGACATTTTATACCACTACATATATATATATAAAAGGCTGTCAGAGGCTTTATTGCTAAGGATATTTTCTTATGACAACGGTTCTAAAAAAGTGAACTTATCCTTCACATTTGAGTGATCCATGACGTTGGAATCTAAAAAAAATAAAAACAAAGTTAGAGCGTTTCGGTTTTCCTTCTGTCCAGGTCCCTGCCAGCCAGCCAATCTGTCGGTTACGTACCACTGCCAAAATGAGACTGCGGTGTTTTCGTGGACACCCAGAGGGAACCCTGTAGAGTACTTTGGCTACGCCCAGTCTGATAGTGGCAGTATGCTGTACTGTCACAGCACAGAGCCCACCTGTGCACTTAGCGGCCTGCAGTGTGGAACCAGATACAATTTCTCTGTCAAGGCCTCAGATGGGACATGCAACAGTTCCTCTAGTGACCCCATGCCGACTGGAGCAGGTATAACTTGCTGAATTGTGTGAAAGACCACCACAGAGCAATATTTGAACTTACTGTAAAGCAGAAGGTTCTGCCAGGTGCTTTTAACTGCAACAATCTTTGTGTCTCGCTTTTAGTTCCCTGTCCTCCAGATGATCTTCAGGTTCAACTGTTGCCACCGAGCCCAGAAATCCAGGTGTTGCACTTCAACTGGACACGGTCAACGTGTAGCGGCGTTCAGTACCTGCTGAAAGTAACCGGAAACCTCTTGGGAGACAGCCAGATGCAGTTTGACTTCTCGTCCTATTGGACAAACATGACATACTTTGAGATGCCGCTCCCCTGCAGTTCGTCCTACAATGCTAGTGTGCAGAGCAGGAATGGCGGCGGCACCAGTGAGCCATCTGAAACTATCAGTGGAACAACAGGTACTTAAGCTGCCACTTACTTATATGTTACACTTTAAAACTCAGATAATAATTACAGGACTTTTCATTTTAGATCCTGACTTTCCATGCACTCGTAACAGAAATATTCAAATTTTTGCAGAATGCACCTGCTAGAATGTTGACAAAGACCAAGAAATTTGACCATATGACATCAATATCAACCTCACTGCACTGGCTCGTTGTACATCTGAGAGTAGATGTTATCATATTGTTGCCAACATACAAAATATTGAATGGTAGTGCAGTGTAGAGCCTTATGTACCTTTGTGTGCTTTGCATTCCCAGTCAGCAAGCTTGTCTTGCAAGCAGTGTCCCAAAGGTTAGAAAGAAGTCATCAGGCTTTCTCACATCCTGCTCCATTTCTCTGGAATAATCTACCTGCTGAGAGTACAGTTAACATCTGTCAAGTCTTTTAAATCAAAACATAAAAAGCATTTTTACTCTGCTTACTATAATTAGTAACCTATAGAGTCTGGGCTAGTGCCCAATTCTTAGCCAATGTGGCTATTTCGTTTCCGTGAGCCACACAAGGAAATGACATTAAGAGCCAAATTTTCAACAACATTATCCCAATAATTGCATCTAGTGTGTAATTCAAATGAACTACATATGAACATCAACATTTTGCATTTCACTTAGCATTTGGCTACATGGCTAATAGATTGCGCTAGCCCACGGGTGGGGGACGGGCCATTATTCGGAAGGTCCTTTTGTCCGAAGGGCCTTTGGTCTGAAAATTAGGCCTAAGTTACTTTTAAGGGACCCATCTTGTAAGGTAGTTCATGTTTCAAATAACTGTAAAATTATTTAAATATTGGAAAATTACAACAAACACAAGCTTAGTATTGATAAATGTTTTGAGATATATAGTAAAACCCAAAATATGTAAATATTTTATTATTTTTATCACTTTAAAGTATGCTAAAATGAGACCAAAGACATGGGAAAGGATTAGGATTATTTTTAACAATTTTCAGACCAATGGGCCTTCGGAACATTGACTAGTCACCCCCACACAGTTACTATGTTAACTTTACGACGGCTTTGCGTGTATGCAGCTAGAGTCCAATTATTGAAGTTTTATCATTTATGTTGATTTAATTTGTCTTTTACAATGTGATGAACTTTTTTCTCGCTGTATTTTAGATTGCTTTTAATCTAATGTACAGCACTTTGTAACAATGTATGCAAAACTGCCACATCAATATTATTAACATTACACTTGCGCCTAATAAGAATAAAGAAAGGTGCAAGAAAAGGAACACCAGCTGATGCGTCATTTCTTTTTTAATACTGATTGGAGTTTAAAGGGGTCATGTTAGACACATCTTTACAAAAAGGAGGTATTTCAGGCTTAAATTTTGTTTGTAGTTGGCGAATTTTTCCATGCATAGAATTATGAATAGGGTTGCAAAATTCCGGTAATTTTCAAAGCTGTAAACTTTCCATGGGAATTAACGGGAATAAATTGGAAATTTGCAAAATTGTTAGCCTATAAGAGGGAACTTAAATGTAGATTAAAAAAAAAAAACATCTTGCAGCATAATCTTGGTTAAAACAACCAGATTTCATGCAAATTCAGTTGAATTTCTACCCTGCACTACACATTCCTCTATCACATGCACACAGCACACTACTTACTGCAGGAGTATTGAAGCCACACACCCCACATGTACTGTGCATTCCTCCATCACATGCACAGATAATTTCTACAATCCTGCACACTACAGCAGGACTATTGAAGCTACACTACTGCATTTGAGCCAAAGCACTACATAGATTAAAGTTCTACTCACAAATAAATCAAAGTCAAAAATGTCTTCTTTTTTTTTTTAATTTGTATTAGAAATGTTTGCATACATACTTGTGACAAAACATAATGTTTATATTTATGTTTGTATATGATAGTTTGTATAAATTACCCCAAATTTCCAGTTAATTCCTATTAATTCCCATTAATACCCATGGAAAGTTTCGAACTTGGAATATTGCAAATTGTTCAGAAAAATGGTCAAAATTTCCAAAATTCCCAAATTTAACTTACCATGGAAGGTTTCTGGAAATATGCTGGAAATTTACTGCCCCTTTGCAACCCTAATTATCAGATGGTTAACATGAAATCCCATATGTAACTGTAAAAAGTAGACAAAAAACAGTTTTTGCATGATATGAACCCTTTAAAGCTCAATCCAGTGGGGCACAAGCAAAAAAATAAAATTGAGCTGGTGAAGGCAGTAATGTCAAAAATGTAAATTCTGAAAACACCAACGTATCGGCTTGCCCAGCCATTCCACTCAGATTTTCAACTTATATCTATTTGTAAATATATCTCTTGACTAATTGAATTGCAGGAGTATTTGAAAGCTGTGGCCTACATTGGCCTAGAAAGCTACTGAGTGACAGAATAATCTTAACGCTAAATGAAACATTATTTTAATACACATACACATAGATCAAGGAAAATTGCCTCCGTGTTCCGTCAATACCAAACTAACCACAAATCTCTCGTTTCTCTTCACTCAGTTCCCTGCCCACCATCAGGAGCATCCGTTCGTCTAGGCCATGTTAACACTGTTTCATGGAACGCTTCAGTATTTGCGACCACATACACCGTGTATGACAAAAGTGTTTCACCGAGGGTTCAGCTTAACAGTACATCAACTCTGTCCTACAATGCGCTCCCAACTGCAACCAACCTGGTCGTCACAGCCAGCAATGCTGCCGGAGAAAGTGCAGAAAGTGTTGTGATTGGTAAGAAGCGCACGAGCGTGCATGGGGAAATTCATTGTATGCAGTAGAACTTTATACCCCAAGTATGTGTATGGTTTTTTAAAAATATTTAAATATTTTCTCTGCAGTGTTACAATCCCGCAGGAGGCGAGATCTCAGAATGACTGAGAATGGTGAGTTTAAGAGATTGTGACAAAACAACACAATTGTCCAGCTGCACAGTTTGCCTCAACTACATTTGAATACTTTTAAATCATATACATAATTGTGGAGCCAAAAGAACCAAGTACTACACAAATTTTTTTAGGGACAGGAATTAATTATCAGTGAATTTTAGTTATTTTATAACTCACTATGCTCACACTCAGCATTTATTTCACATTTCATGTATTGTGGTGTTAATTGCCCCTCATTCGTATTGGATACATTTTAATTCAATCAAGATTCATATTAGAAATTTGGCTTGTTTTTCCTCAACAGACGGACTCTCAGCGCCTGTAGCAGTAATAGCAGCAGAAGCACAGCTCCAATGACTGCGAAGAATCAAGAACCGTGTTAATTCAACCTGATCTGAGCCCAAACTCCACCGACTGTGCGTCTGTATTGACCAGGATCTCTGCCACTAATGGATCTCACTCAGAACCTGTCTTCAAAAATTATCAGGGGGCCCACAATAGAAGAATACTCCTGTAGACTAAAGGTCAACGTTTGTCTCCCAAATACAATGTGATGGTTTTACTGTCAAACTTGAAACTTTTTTTTTTTACATTTATGCTCAAACATTTGGTCTGCTGTTGGGTGAGGTGTAATATCTGGGTATTTGTTCTGATGGTTTTTATTCACTTTTGTAAATTATATAATAGCCACCTTTAAAGTAATATATGTATTGTTTTACAGTTCTGGTGTATTTACTTTTTTACCTTTTTCTAAATGTATATTTAAAGTGGAAAATATTTTCAGACTGCATTCTAATAAAACTTCAAAATGAAACTTTTGGTCTGGTTATTTCACATAGCGATTCACACAAAGCCGAATACATGATAAATAAATAAATGAGACCACAGCCTCCAGTTTAACACGATAAATCACAAAGAAATTCCATCATCTTGTAACTCACCAAATTAAAAGGGCATGTAATGAGAAACTCAGGGGCAATCGTTGTTTTGCCTAAATCATAACCACCACACATGTCTGCCACCTGCTGGATGGTTAGTGGACGCTGGATTGATGATAGATTAGGAGCAGGTGTGGTTGTCAGTGAGAGACTTTCTGTACAGAAATGTACAAAATCAGAGAAATAAACAACTAGAAGCAGTGTGTAAAGCCCCGCAAGTGGGATGTCTCAGGGAAACATGTTTTTCACAGAAACAAAACAATCCTTTTTTTATTACTTAGTCAATATATAATAACTTTCATATGAGCTAAACATGTAGTGTCTATCATAAGTAGTTCCTGAAATATTCAAAAAGAAACCATTGTTTACCCTCGCAATCAAATCAACATTGCCTTTCATATGACCCAAACATCAACGCTCTATCCTAAGTAATTCCTGAGATATTCAAGAAATACTTTTTCCATAGCAACCATGGTTACCATAGCAACCAACTTAACAAATCATGAAAACCCTTCCAAAGACCTTTGATGTGAGCCAAACATCAAGTGTCTATCATAATAATAATAATAATAATGCATTTTATTTGTATTGCACTTTACATTCGCAAATATCAAAGTGCTACATAAAACACCAGTAACACAAAAATAAGAAATATAAAAACACCAATAACATAAAAACACCAATAGCAAATCCACAAATATAAAAACATCAACAAATAAAATCAATCAGCATCATAAAGACTGTTAAAAAGAAAGGTTTTTAGTCCTTTTTTAAAGGACTCTACAGTCTGTGGTGCTCTCAGAACTTGTGGAAGAGAGTTCCACAGACGGGGAGCTGCAGAGCAGAAGGCCCGGTCTCCCATGGTGGCATGTTTGGGCCTGAGGATGAGGAGATGAGAGGAGTCGTTGGAGCGGAGGGAGCGTGTTGTGGTGTATGGGGTGAGCAGTTCCTTGAGGTAGGGGGGGCGTTTCCGTGGATGCACTGATAGGTGAGGAGACAGATCTTGTATTTAATTCTGGTAGGGACAGGGAGCCAATGGAGGGAGCGCAGGACTGGTGTGATGTGGTCTTATTTTCTGCTTTTTGTCAGTATTCTGGCTGCACTGGAGTTTTTGGAGGTTTTTGGCAG
>OMMV01232588.1:0-11662 GCA_900302635.1 Chatrabus melanurus | reverse complement strand
TGTTTAACAGATTTGTTTCACTGGGTTGTGGACACTAAGCGTTTATTATTGCTGTGATATATTTCTAACATGGACATAGTTTCCCATGTTTGTGATACTCCACTTTAACATGTGTTTAACATAACCATCACTTTAATTTACCTTAAAAATCATAATACCTCCATTGAGTTATGACATAGAATGAACAACTCTATTTGAATGTAAATTTTAATATTTTATTTGGTAAGTTGATCTATTTCACATAGCAATACAACAAATGGTGACATCTCAAAGTAAAAGTTCATCTTTAGTTATATATCAAAAGTAATATCTCAAATGAAGAGTTCATCTGAACTTTAAATACATCACAATACAAAGTGATACAATATAAAAGTAATAGTTCATCTGAACTACAAATACATCAACAAGTGAAACAATATCAAAATAGAAGCTAATCTTGAACTGGTAAAAATCAAAAACAAGTTCGGGGTGACCCCCCTGACATTTGACCACCAACCGCTATAGAAGGTAATGACGTCACTGAATCATGCTATATACCAGGGAATGGGGAATTGACAGCAGAACATTTTGCCATTAGTTTGAGTTCGATCGGATTTAAATTGATCGCGTTATGACGAAAAAATGATTTGGACCTTTTCATGACCTTGACCTTTGACCGGATTGATTTCAAAATCTAATCGATTGGTCCTTAGATGATGACTAATCATCCCACCAAATTTCTTTCAATTCTTTCAGTAGTTTTTGCGTAAAGTTGTCCACAAGCACACATACATAATAACCAATAAATAAATAATAAACACACGGAGGTAAAAACATAACCTTCGTCCAACTTTGTTGGCGAAGGTAATGAAAATTTCACTCGACAGAAATACTGGAGCACAGCTTCTCTATGCGACCGGAGCTCTGAGCTTGGCTCAGCGACACCACAGTAGCTGTCACTCAAAGCAACCACGCCCCTAATTATGCATAACTTTGTGGCTTAAAACGTCTTAAACTAATGAGTTATGAAAAATAAAATATCACCATCCATACAGTTGCCATGGAGGAGGAAACTAGCAAGACCATAAACCATTTTTTTGTACCAGCCTGTAAACATGTTTAATGCTGCTCTAAAGTTGGACATTTTCACATCGGCTTCTATGGCAATCTGCTCGCTTTTGGAGCCAACCTTAAGCGGCCATTCAAGGAACTGCAACTTTTTCTTCTTCCGGGGAGGCCTCATTTTTGACGGCCGGAGGTTGGGGCTTGGTAAAAAGCAACTGCAGCGCCTGACTGCAAGTGGCTCGCTCCGGCGAGGTTTTAAGGTCATGTGACATGGTGACATCATGCGGCGCCGGATAAAGTCAGACTGAAGTTCTAACTGACATTCAGTGTGTTTGGTTCACAATGCATCACATTCAGCCAGCGCTGTATGGCGCCGTATGAGGTCAAATGCACCCAGTGTCTGCCTGAGAGCCCTCGTGCACTTGACGATTTGACAGTGGGACAACCCAAAAACCCTCACGCGCTTCAAGATCTGTAAGTCCATGAGGGCGGATACAGGGACGGGGCAGAAGATTTACACAAGGAAATAATTACTAGCATGAACAACAGGTGGAAAGAAACGCAGGTGGAGAGAATGAGGGAGGAGGTACCCAGGATACAACAGGGCAAAAGCAAACGAGACACATGGAGGATGAGGCAGGGAAAAAAAGCAAACAAACAGGAGGACAAAACCAAAGATGGACAGAACCATGACAAATTTAATGGTGGTGTCATTAAGACAAAAAATTTGAAATTTAATATGAATAAAAAACAGTACATTCATGTTGTCCAGGTAGGGAGGGAGGGAGAGAAGACAAAGCGACAATGGAATTACACAGGGCCATTTTGGGACCAACAGGTGAAAGGACTGTGTTTGGAAAATTGCTTGTAATGCTGGCACACAAAACATTTATGGTATTATTTTGGACCTATTATATTACATTTTGCAATAACAGAAAAGCTGTTGGACTTTAAAAGCAGCATATATGGTTTTGTATGGACCCATTTTGAGTTCTGGTATTAGGCTGGTTTTTGTGGTGGGTTTTTGTTTGTTTGTTTGTTTGTTTTTGGCTGTTGGGCTGGTTTTGAGTGGCTGGTCGGTTTTGTCACAGAGACCTGGCAAACCCGTTGGTACACCGCAGAGTGCATGCAGCTATGTATCAGTGCACCAAACTGGAGTTTTTGAATTCAGGCATGGTAGAATGAGTCAGGCGTGTCAAAAGTACGTTTTTAAATAAGCCGATGATCTTATTCTGACAAAAACATTACTCAATAACTCCTGTAGATGGGTAGAAAGGAAATCCTTCAGATGAAGCAGTATAGTCAGGGGGCCACTCTGAGCTAAAGCCGGTATCTCATTGTTTGGAGACTGTGACGACTGAATTTTTAGACGACTGCTAGACAAATTTGGCCAAGTTTGTGACGACATTGGGGTGACATATTTGCCACTTTGTGTGGACCGTTTAACGAATTAGACGACCGCTGGGCATCTTGTTGAAGAATATTTGTTGAATATTCACTAAGCGGCCGTATGTCTCTCGTCCTCAAGTCATTAATGAGTCGCTAATGACCGGCCGCCGCATTTCGACCATGATCTGACCTTGTAAGCAAATGAAGTGAACCGGGCGACTGAAACAGACCGAGGGGGGCGACTTGGTAGCGGTCTATTGAAGACTCCTTGGCGAGTATAAATAGAATCGCTAGAGACAAGTTAGCAAAAATAAGCAGCCGTTCATTTGCCGCCAGAGTTTTGAACACTTTCAAAATCCACAGGCGAATGAAATCGAGGCGAGCAACTAATTAGCGAATGGGGATCCTGATTGCTGCTTCGAGAATCATTTCAGACTACACCGAGGCCAAGAGCCAAATTACACAAATGACCATTCGTCTCAGTCGCCAATCAGTTGCAAGCCCAATGAGATACCGGTTTAAGTGGCTTAGATTTTGAGTTGGTTCACCACAAAATGTTTAAACCTGGGACCACTTTATTTTATTAGAGGAATGTGTTGGTGGATATAAATGCCTGGTTGTCACTTTACAGAGATGTGCACAACGTCTACAGCATAGATTTTATACCAACGCCCCATGAAATCGAATAGATTAATTAATTTATTTTAAAAATTTAAAAATTCAAATTTTGGTAATTCTACCAATTCTGTTGCTCCAGCTTATCTATAATATGATGAAACAGTGATACGTTATGCTTGATATCAAATATTATTCAACACTGTTGAAAACTGGTGATAAAATCAACCATTTCCAACTTTGATTTATCAAGTAGCGGAAAGCTGCACAAGTTGGGGGTGTGCTTACTTTTCACACCTAAATATCCTGAACAGCATCTAAAAACAAAAATTATTCTTATTTTTATGAATGCCTGTCTCATACATGAATGTCGATTTGTTTGATTTGTCAAGAATAATGTTTTAACCAATGACAAACCGCAACATTGATGTGACTGAAAAATGAAAACCAAAGCTGTATTTAGCCTTTTATAAGCAAACAAATGGCCAAAAAATTATATTCCCCATACAAATTGCTCAAAAATATACTTTGATTATGTTTTTGACCAGTAATTGAACTATTTCATTTTAATTGAGCACTTTTGCTCTTTCACACATTTATACTGAAACTGAAAAAATGGAGAAACTGACACAAGGGGTGCCATTAAGCAGTGCGTCCCTCTGAGGTTGTGCACACCTCGAGAAGGTGACAATTAGACAATTCTATGTCCCAAAGGATCCTACAGACAAAATAAAAACTTTTTGTGGCGAACGGAACCAATATTTCCAGGTCTTAGCCTCCTGACGACAGAGACAGAGAAGCAGTAAGGAGAGGTGAGGATGAGGGAGGTAAGATCTGGCTGTAGCTGGTGATAAATAACATACTGGCAAATGTGCAAGGAAGTTATTATTTGCATATACTGTAATCCTTCGTTTAAGCGCACAGACTATTTAGAGCACATGGGGTCTTTGTGGGGTCCCTGGTGCTATTTCCAGCATCTGGCACCAGTCCTGGATCAAAACACACAACCCGGACACTGGACAGCGGTGTGTCGACCCCCCTCTCCCGCACGTTGCCACGTTGGCAAAAGTCCTGCTTGTTTTAATAGAGCGCTGGCTAACGCCCGCCTCCGCAAGCACCGTGTTGTGGAACGCTGTGCTGCGTTTGAGGTTCGCTACCAAAGTCCGGCAACTTGAGTTTTGCTGACGTTTGGCGAATTTTCTCGACTTTGCCCTGCGTTCACCAAACGCTGGGGTAAACGTTATAGCGTGATTGGGCCTTTAGTGTTCAATGAAAACAATTTATTTCGCGTATAGTGCGGTTAAATGAAGCAATACAGCACAGGTATATGCATTTTGTTTGATAAAACATGTTGAGAATGTTCATGGATGTTGAAATAATTAATATGTCGCTATATTTTTTACCTTTACCAGTAGTTGTTGCAGCAGCATGGCAGTGGCAGTAATAATGGGCTAAGCAAGGGAAGCTAACAGTTCATACTGTAGCACAAACATGCACAACAAATAAAAATAAAAAATAGAGAAAAAAAAAAGTGATGAGTAATGGGTGGGGGTGGGCTGTGCCCCAGTAGAGCTTTATGTCTGCCAACGCCCCTGACTTAGATATTTGCCCAGTCCCACGTCCGCCTCATGTCCCAGGTTAAGCCGAGGAGAGAGGGAGGAGAACAGAGAGGAAGAGGGGGAGGAGTAGAGAGAAAGAGTGACTGACAGAGTTTGGACCAAGTTGTCCGAAAGTTTCTGCGAGCACTGAACTTTGCACGGAGCCGCGCGACAGCACGCGCGCGCTAAGGGGGACAGAGAATCTCACGTTGGACAAAATGAAGCGACTCGGGCTCGCGCTTGTGGCCGCGTTGCTATGGCAATTTTGCCACGCTCAGCAGAGAGGTGAGTCCCGGTTTCGGCCGAGAAGATGCTGAGCAGTTTGTCTGCGCATTTCATGAACGCAACAGCAAACAAAGCAGCGCCTTTAACAGCCACACGTTTGTGCTGAAGTGTTTCCAGAAGAACTGCTAATGTCCTGTCCTAATTACCTAGGTTTTAATTTCTGCAATCACAAAAGGTCAAATCAATTGCACAATCTTTTACAACACGCGTGAGCGAATAAGAGTTACAGAACAAAATTGACAAACTGTTTGAACCTAGTTGAGAAAAGTTGTGGCTTGTTGCTTGTGTGGTGTTTATCAGGTGATTTAGGAATCGTCTGCATTAACACTGGGGCTCAGAATAAACAGGACGTGAGACAGACATGCTTTCTGGATTCTGTGGTTATTTTGGGAAAAGAAAAATCCAATTAAGGGTCTAAACATCTTGACATACTTGGATCATGACTTCGTCCAAATATGTCATAAAGCAAGACTAGCAGTTGTCGCTTTGGCTGGACTTTGTGTGGTTGACACAAATGCTGTTTGTGATTATCCAGGACAGACTTGCATATTATTGTGGGATGTCCCATACAGACCACCGAGTGTCTGTTATGATGTCCCGCCAAGTGATCTTTCTGTGATATCTCAGCAACCACTTAAGATAGAGACTTCATGTTTAGTTCATATGAAAGTCCTTTGGAAGGACTTTACTGATTTGTTAATTTGGTCGCTATGGTAACCATGGTTGCTGGGAAAAAAATTCCATCTCGAATATCTAAGGAACTACTTGTTATAGACACTTGATGTTTGGCTCATATGAAAGGTCTTTGGATGGGCTTTCATGATTTGTTTATTTAGTTGCTATGGTAACAATGGTTGCTAGGGAAAAATTCTTTCCCTAGGAAACTACTAGGGAAACTGTAGTTTCCCTAGGAAACTACAGGAACTACTTATGATAGACACTTGAAGTTAAGTTCTTATGAAAAATCTTTGGATGATTTAATTTGGTTGCTATGGTAACCATGGTTGCTTGGGAAAAACTATTTCTTAAATATCTCAGGAACTACTTATGATAGAGCGATGATGTTTGGCTCACATGAAGGGCCTTTGGAATGTCTTCCAGGCAATGTTGATTTGGTTGCTAGGGTAAACAATGGTTGCTAGGGAAATATTTTTGAATATCTCAGGAACTACTTATGACAGACACTTGATTTTTAGCTCATATGAAAGTTGTTTTATATTGACTGAGGTGGCCTAGCAGTTAATACGACTGCTTCCAATGCGGAAGGTTCCCGGTTCAAACTCTGCCCATTCTCCATGTAATGTGGTGTTGCGTCAGGAAGGTCATCCGGCGTAAAACTTGTGCCAAATCTACATGCAGATCCATGTAGGATCTGCTGTGGCGACGCCGAGTTGAAATTGGGAGAAGCCGAAAGTAGATTATAAAAAAGGTTGATTCATGATTCTTCCACCATGGGACATCCCACCTGTGGGGCTTTACGCAGTGCTTCTAGTTTAGTCTACCTTCTTGTTTCCACCATTTCTGACTCAACAAGCACCCACCCCTCCTGGGAAGTTGTTGTCAATGAATAACTTGCTTATTAGAATGGTGGCCAAGTGGTTAAGTGCGATTGCTTTCAAACCAGAAGGTTCCTGGTTCAAGGCCACCCCTGCCCATTCTCCATGTAATGTGGAGTTGCATCAGGAAGGACATTTGGTGTAAAACTTGTGCCAAATAAAAATGCTGAGCCATCTTGTATATGCTGTGGCAACCCTGAGTTGAAATTTGGAGAAGCTGAAACAACTTACTTACGAGCAATAATATACTTCCTCATTCTGTCAGCTCTTTTGGCATGTTGTTTAAGCCGGTATCTCACTGGGCTTGTGACCGATTGGCAACTGAGATGAATAGCCATTCCTCTAATTCGGCTCTTGGTCTCAATGTAGTCTGAAATTATTCTCTAAGCAGTTGGAATCAGTATCCACATTCACGAATTAATTGCTCTCCTTGATTTCATTTGCCTGCGGATTTTGAAAATATTCAATACTCTGGTGGTGAATGAACGACTGCTTATTTTTGCAAACTTCTCTCTAACTAACTCTTTAACTCTAACTTGTCTTTTTACTCCCTAGGGAGTCTTCAATAGACCACTACCAAGCTGCTCCCGCTGTTTCAGGCTCCCAGTTTGCTTCATTTGCTACAAGGTCGGATCATGGTGGATATGCGGTCGCTGGTCTTTAGCAACTAATTAACGACTTGAGGACGACAGACATATGTCCACTTAGCAAATATTCATCAAATATTCTTCAACAAGATGCCCAGTGGTCATCTAATTTGTTAAACGGTCATCAAAAAGTGGCACATATGTCGCCCCAATGTCGCCAAAAACTTCCAAATTTATCTAGCAGTCATCTAACAATTCAGTGGTTACAGTCGCCAAACAGTCATCTCTCGATGAGATACCAGCCTTAAGGCCCAAAGTTGGTCATTTCTTTCAAGGTGCCCAAAATGAGATTTTGCACATATAGGCCCCATGTCCATGTAGCGTTAATTTCTGAGTGGCAGTGTTTTTATTTCAATTGCTCTCAATGAGAACGGAGCATATGTGGTCGCATGCAGCAGCCTCCAGAAGAAAAAAACGCAGCACCGAGCGCTTTTTTTTTGCAGTGCTCTGATTTTTTTGTGGCCAGCTCTGAGTGCTTTAAGTTGAAAAATCCCTGAACTTTTCAGAAAGGTGCTGTGACATCACTGCAGTGCCTTTTCATGCAAGCAATCAGATGGAGTAAAACTTCTCAGCTTCACGGAAGATTTGTTTTTTGCCATTGCTGTCTACAGTCAGCTGATTTGTCACACAATATCTACCACAATAGAGACCAAAAAAACCCCTCATCTGTGATAGCAGATTGGACCGACGCTATATTGTTACTGACGGTGAGTGCTTTTTATTGCCACAAATTATGAGCTAGTCATTAGCTGTTTATTGTTTTCATAAAAACAAATCCCAAGAGGAGCGCTTTTTCCTTTTAAGAAAGCACTGAGATGGGGCACTGGGATGAAGCAGTTCTGGGTGTCCTCTCAGCGCTTTTCTGCCAGAAAAAAAAACACTATATGGACACGTGGCCTAATATAGCAGCCAAAAACAACTTTATTATATGTCAAGATTTAGTGGCTTAATGGTGTCCTGTGCAGAGCACGAGGCAACACTCCCTCTGTGCTCTGAGCTTTTCTGTCCCGTTTACATTCCCGGTCTGGCTCTGAGATTTCCACATGTGCACGATAAGTGCATTTGTGAGTCCTGCCCTGTGAAACCGTTGCCCCCCTCCCTACATTTATAAAGAGACAGCAGTACTCATTACTCACCATATAGCTGTTGAATTTTTTCAACAGCAGCGACTTTCCAGAAGTATGTCCAGAAATCACATGTAGAGGCAATGAGAGCATATCAATATGTACTGGGTTCGATTCTGTGTGATGGTAATTACCAATAATCTAAACTCCATTGGTATTGATTTCACAAGTCATCAGACAACATGTATTTTTCAAAAAAGTATTTCTTTGAGCTTGATCCTGTAAGATGTTGGGATCCCTTTTTCATATCTTGCCTCGGCTTCATTTTTTATGGGCAACACTTGAAAAAATTTCTTCATTTTTCACCATTTTCTGACAACAAATTGATTAATGGAGAAAATAATTGATCAATTAACTGAATGAAAATAATCGTTACTTGTAGCCCTAATGTGCAGTATTGCAGTATCAGTGTGTTATAGTAGTGTAATACCCTAAAAAATGGCTAAAAAGACGATGATTGACAACTGGGCCACAGTTATTAATTCCTCAAATTGTAACCCAAAATGTCCTCTTTATTTAATCGACCAAAAAGTGTTATAGAGTTGGAAACATTTCAAAGACTAAAGCAGACACTTCCATTGCATGTAAGTAAATACCGTATAAGCTGAAGTACCGTAACTATTTAGTAAGCATGGCTGAACCCTCTGCAAGCACGTTTCGGTTCTATGTTTTTGCATGTACATGTTTGTCTATTCTGTGGAGCAGGGGTTTGGCATTGTGGTTTGCTGCCTGAAAGATGAGACAAATCTAATGCTTGTCATGCTTTCTCTATTTATTCTCTTCAAAACATCTCCAGCTACTGTTTAACCTGCAGGAGAGCGTTGGACCTCCTGTGGAGGGGAAGGGGACATGATGTCAGGATGAGTGTGTTTCTGCACACTGCATTTTTGTGTATGTGTGTGATCCAGAAGGGGAAAGTGAGTAGGAGAGGGCGAGAAAGGCTATCTGCAAAAGGAGCCTCATTACCAGGCATGTCAACCAGGCATGATCTCTATCAATGATAGAGCCCAAAGAGGCACCAGGAGATAATCAGAGGAGGAGAAAGGTTGAAATTGAGAATGCATGGAGGACATCAGTGAGAGAATGAGGTTGAAGCAGCAAGACAGAGTAAGCAAAGAGTGGAGTGACATGCAAACAATGTAAGGCTGTATTGAAATAGGGTTGTATGATATTGGAAAAAAATTGACATTACAGTATTATTTTTTTCTGCGGTATATATTGTGATGTTAAAAAAATACAGGAATTTTCACAAATATCTCTTCAGTAACTCTATAATGACTCGGGGGGTTTTGTAGGAGAATACATCTGCACAGAAAATAAAACAGAATTTTTTTTTATAAAGTTGACAGACTCTGCAAGGAACTCTCAACAATTTACCTGTTTTTGGTCAATATCATCCTTTATGTACCTGAACTAATTCCATGCAGTTGACATTGATTTTATCTTTGTGCAACATTTCTGTGTTTTTCTTGTGTTTTGTGTCACCACAGAGAAGAGCTTCTTTCACAGTCAAATGCAACACAAAGAAGACATGGTTCTTCCGTTCTGATATTTCGCTGTAAGTCCTAAATTATAAATGCTGCTGACTACCAGGAACTTGCATCATCTCAGAGCATTTTGCTAAGAGACAACGCAATAGATGTTTACAATATCATAATTTTGAAGTTGGTTTTGTGTGGTGGCTGGCACAAAGAGTCCCAAGAATTTAGCACTGACGGGCACAGACAAGCACCAGAAGTTTGTGACAACTTGCGGTTAACTTGACATGCAGCATCTACATGTTGCTTACCAGCCAACCTCCCCCTCCCCCCAAAAAAACCATTGTGTAAGCAAGAACCCTTAAATTATAGTAAATTACGGTTTGTTATGTTAGACAGACCTCTTTTTTTTTTTAGATTTGTCACGGGAGATGAGAACCATGGGAGTTTTTTTTTTTTTTTTTTAAATCAAGTAACAAAAAAGCTGTTGGGTGACATGTTTGATTTACCTTACTTGACATCGCACGCCCAGTGGTTTGACTATTGCGCATATGCACATCGCTATGATAATGCTAAAAGGATGTATCGGGCAAGTCTAAATTGAAATGCCCCCACCTCAGAGTTATAGAACTCACAGCTAACGGGCTAACCTCTTGGTTCAGGTGTTTAATTAAAGCATATTTTTGGCGACGGGGTGGTGGTTTGCATAACGGTTTGCTTGGGTGTGGGAATTAAAAAATTAGGACCATTTTATTTCCTCAGTAATCGCGGCCCTAAAGTCATCAGGCTACCGATAGCTGCTAAAATTGCTAACTGGTGCTAACCTTGCTAACATATCAAATTAAATATCACGAAAATTTCACTTGACGGAAATACTGGCGCACAGACTTCTTAGAACAGTCATTGCCCAGGTTTGAGTCATATTTCAAAGGCCGTGAACAGTGTGTTACAATCAATAATGTGAGGTCTACTTTTCTTAAAATTGAAACAGGGATCCCTCAGGGCACTGTCTTGGGTCCTATACTTTTTAGCCTCTATATTAATGATTTACCAGACTCATGCCCAGATATAGGTCTCCAGATGTATGCGGATGATACAGTGGTGTATTGATGCCAACAACAATTAATGAGAACCAATCGGACTTTGGTGCATTTTACCCTGTGGTTCAGTTCATTTGCATTGGTCAGAATGCAACAATTGCACTCGGGTCTGCAGCAAATTAATCAGTCCGAGTCGTCCAAAATGAGGTGGTCTCGATCCTTACCAAATGCCGAACTCTGGTGCGGTCCCTCTGGTGAGAAAGAAACCTAATGCCGCTGTCACACTATCACGTATTTGCTTCCCACATGCATCGTGTATTTGAAATTTAATTTATGGCCCATAAATGGGAAAAAATGTTTGAGGCGTATTTGCTCTCTGTAACCGCATCTACCTGAAAAAAGGTGACGCGCTCGCAGCGAAGTCACAAAAGCATGTGCCGTCACTCAGCCTTCAAAAAAAGAATAAAGACCAAGCTAATGCTAGGTTTACACATAGGCACGATGCGCTACGAATAGCATTTTCCCATCATTCGTGGCACATTCGTGACATTCGTAGCGTGACTTGACACATCTGAATAGAGTTCGTAACAGCGCGTGTCGGTCCGTGACATTCGTGATATTCGTGGAGCATGTTTTTGCCTGTCAAAAAAATCTTCCACGAATGTCATGAATCACCCTCGATTCGTGGAGTGCGCAACTGAGCGTGTCGATTCGTGGTGATTAGTGGTGAAGCGTAATAGAGCGTGACAGCATTCGTAGTGATTCTTGATGGTTCTTGGAGCCCGTCCCGGCACGCGTCGTTACGAAGCGACACGACGGCTCTCACGCGCTTTCACGCGGTGCCACGTTTTACTGCACGCCACTACAAATCACTGTTTCCGCCCAC
>OMMV01232586.1:0-11387 GCA_900302635.1 Chatrabus melanurus | reverse complement strand
TTCTTTTCCACTTCATTAATGTCCCAACAGTGGAAGTCACACAGAAAACCCAGAACTCAACCTATTTTTACCTCCGCTAAGGAGGTTATGTTTTTGCCGGCGTTTGTCTGTCTGTTTGTCTGTTTGTCCACAACATAACTCAAAAAGTTATGGACCAATGTTGATGAAATTTTCAGGATAAGTGGGAAATGGCCCAAGGACCAATCGATTAGATTTTGGTGGTGATCCGGATTATCATGTAAATCTGGGATATTTAAAAAAATAAAGATTTATTGATTGAGTTGGATATTAATCTCTACCAAAATGGTTTATGCTGGCATTATCATTGGGTTCTCAGAAGTCCGTCTGCTGGAAAAGAACATCTCCACATTATGGGGGACTGAACTGCCTTGGCAGAGGTTTGCGCTCTCTGAGTGCTTTCTAGTCCTGAAAATTTCATCAAAATTGGTCCATAACTTTTTGATTTTTAATATCCCAGATTTACATGATAATCCGGATCACCACCAAAATCTAATCGATTAGTCCTTGGGCCATTTCCCACTTATCCTGAAAATTTCATCAACATTGGTCCATAACTTTTTGAGTTATGTTGTGGACAAACAGACAAACAGACAAACGCCGGCAAAAACATAACCTCCTTGGCGGAGGTAATAATAATAACGCTACCTGTGAGCAGGTGTACACGGGGTCCGAGGCCCCTTCGTGGATCACCTCCTGTTGGGCCAGCGTAACTCGGGACGACGCAGCTTCAGGGATACAACCTGGACCTGCAGGTCCACACGCGTGACGGTGTTATCACGCCACGTTTGGTGTCAACAGGAGTGATTTTAGCCAATAATGCTGTCGCTTTTCAGCGTGCTCTGCGCGCGGCGCACCGCGCTCTGCGCGCGGCGCACCCCGGATGCTGCAGTGGGCACCAAAATACCCTCATGAATGATCATCATAATCATTCGGCTAAAGAAACTCAAAGGGAGCCAGAGGCAGGAGCATCGCTGACACCTGTTCTAATGTGTGTGTTTTGTTTTTTCCGTCAGCGCCGCTCACGATCCTGTGACGTTTGAGGCCGAGCTGGAGGAGCTGCAGTGTCACTTCACCTGGACTCTGGACCTCAGCGGGCCCAGACTGCTGCGTCTTCGGGCCGACCTGGATGACATTGGTCCTGAGGAGGGATACGCCTGGCTGGGTCCCATTTACAACTTGCAAGGCTACCTTCACTACCTGCTCGGCTCAACCAGCGACGCCCGCCGTTGCTTTGGCGTCGCCGCCGAGGCCTTTCGTCAGATCAGAAACACGGTCTCAGATGAGGGCCCCTGGCTGGTGGTCAACTACGGGAATCTGGCATGGCTGCACTACTGCCTGGGCGAACAAGCAGAAAGTGAGTCTTACGTGTCCAAAGTCAACACCCTGTTGAACGACTACCCGTCTCCATCCCAGAACGACCTCCATCCGGAGGTCTACGCTGAGAAAGCCTGGACTCTGATGAAGTTAAGCCGGGAGAAAAAGATGCTGGCTGCCGAATACTTCCAGAGAGCCGTCAGGATGCAGCCAGAGATGGTGGAGTGGCAGACCTGCCACGCTTTGGCCTTACTGAATGCGCTGAGCCACCGCACTGCAGACCTGGAGGACGACGTCTTGGGCAAAGTGAAGATTGCCAAGGAGCATGACCCAAAGAACTTGCACCTTGCTGCCGTCTACCTCGAGACACGCGCCAAAAAAGGAGAACAAGTTGAAGATGAAGCACGGGAGCTGGCAAAAAAGGTTCTGAGGAAGCCGGTGAGCAGCTACAGCGGCATCAAGCCGCTGCTGCGACTGATCAGAATGCACGTGTCACTCGATGAGGCGATCGATTTGGCAGAGGAGGCTTTGGAAAGATATCCGGATGAACGGTTTCTGAAGAAGTGTGCCGCATCCTGCTACAGATGGAAGGTCTATTCACAGCAGGACACGCCCCTCAAACAAAGTATGGTGGATCGAGCAATCAGTCTGCATCGGGAGCTCATTTCTGCTTATCCTCATTCATCTTTTCGAATTAAATTGAACCTCGCAAACGTCTGCGCAAACTCGAAAAACAACCAGGAAGAAGCCGATCAGATATTCCAGGAACTCTTGGAAGACGCTTTGGATCCCGCTGACTCACAGATGCTCTACAACCGCTACGCGCAGCATCTAAAATTCTGTCGAAATGAGATTTACACGTCAATAAAATACCACATGAAGGCAGCAGAGATTCCGACTCCATCCATGTATCGCGAGAACAGCATCAGAATTCTGGAAAAAATCAAAGGCAGCTGCAGATACTGGATGTGTGGAGAAATCGAGGAGTTTCTGGCCAACCTGCAGTAGGAATACAAGCTGAAGATCTACCGCGTGTTCAACAGTTAGAGCGCCAACTAAAAACTACTTTCACTGCCTTCTGTTTACTAGTTAATCTGCTTTACATGTTTAACGAGCAAATCAACCATTTAACCAGTAAAACAGTACAAGATATCCGTTACAATTCCGAGCAACAGTCCACAGCTCAAAAACGTTATTTTACACATTGAGTGCAAAACCTGTGTGTAGCCAAGCGAAATGGGCGGGACTAGAAGCTTGGTGATGTCATTGATTGTTTGTGTTCGGCGTGAGTGTCACATTTGCATATTGCAGCCGCGCAGTGCAACAGACCGAGCTGTGGATGTGAGAAACCATCCTTGGTTCCAAAGAATGCCAAAACAGCTCTGAAACAACTCAATCACAGTATTTGCTGACAGCGTGTCAGAACCCGCCAAAATATTCCACTGTATATTTTAAAAACTATGGCGTTACTGCGACACAGAAGATGGACATGAATAACGAGCAGAGTTTAGACCACACACACCATACTACGACGCACGCAATTTGTTTCAACTTCTGTATCGTAACCTGGTAACCTTGTAAATATAAACTGCACCGACTGAATCTTTGCTTTGTGTTTTGAGAATGTTGGAACCACAGTGTTCATTTATTATTGTCTGCGCATTGGTTACCTGTTGAGAAAAGAGTTACTCAACTTAAACTCAATCATGTTCATCAAATTGTCAGTGGTCATTCTCCTGTATATTTGCAAAATCTCATAAATGTATCAAATAACACAAGAACAAGATCTGGTCAAACCTCTCTGATAGTTCCTCGTTACAAAACTCTGTTAGGTAAAAGTTCATTTAGTTACTGGTGCTGTTGTTTGGAATGTTTTACCTGCTGATATTCGTATCATTTCTGTTAAAGATTCTTTTAAAAAGTCTGTTAAAAATCACCTGTTAGAATCTGTTTTTCATGAACAAAACCAATTATATGCGTTTTCTTAATTTTGTTTTATATGTACTATTTTGTTTTGTCATTAATTTTCTCTAGTTAGATATCTAATATGTTTCTAGTCCTTTGTTATTCATGTGTTTTTTTCTCCTGAGGACCACAATGGAAATAAGTATTTTTACTTTTTGTGTTATCCTCGAAATTTTACATGTTTGTATGAATGTATGTTGTGTATTCATTTTATGTACATGTTGAATTTCAAATAAATCAAATCAAATCATGACTACATGGTGCCCGACAGTATGTGAACCCTTGAGCTATTTTACACGTCTGAATGTTGGAACGACATCAAATTATAAAAGAGAGAAAAAAAAATCAGGTTTCTGTATATTAAAAAAATTCTAAAATGACGCCTTTTAAACTCACAGTGAAAAATAATCTCTACAATATGACAAATGAAATAAAAACATAAAAGCCAAAATGATGTGTTGCATAAATAACGGCACCGTTTAGTGTAACAAGTAAATCATCACTTTTACAGCGTTTTTGGAGACACGGCGGGATGAACACGTGAACATGAAGTCACTGAATACGTCTCGGACTTCATTTACATCAATCATTAAGAAATACAGACAGTACGGTACAGCAGCGCGGTGGCCAAGCGCTTAAGTGTGATCACTTTCAAAGCAGAAGGTTCCCGGTTCAAACCCCACCCCTGCCCATCCTCCATATAATGTGGAGTTGCGTCAGGAAGGGCATCCGGCGTAAAACTTGTGCCAAATTAACATGCAGATCCATATCTGATCTGCTGTGGCGACCCTGAGCTGAAATTGGGAGAAGCCGAAAGAATTTACTTCATGATAAATCATCTGGAGGAGGCAGTTCTCAAAAACTGAGTGACCATGCAAGGAGACTAGTGAGGGAAGCCATCAAGACAATTCTGAAGGAGTTATTGGCTTCTGCGGCTGTGATCGGATAAACTGAGCATAGTGCAAGTTTTGCATTTTGGTGGTATAGATTTTCTTAGACACTTGAAAGTTCAGCTAGTTTGCCAGAAGGCACATGGGAAACCCGAGCCTAGATTTGATGTTTTGTTGGATGAAGCTGTGTAAGTGGTGATGCAAAATGCAAAACTTGCACTAGGCACAATTTCTCCAGTCGCAGCCACAGAAGCCGATAACTTCTTCAGAACTATGTTTCAGGGTTGTCTTGGTGGCTTCCCTCACTAGTCTCCTCCTTGCACAGTCACTCAGTTTTTGAGAATTGCCTCCTCCAGATTTATCATACGGTACCATACTCTTTGTATTTCTTAAAGATTGATGGAATTGAAGTCCAGGAACATGTTCACATGTTCATCCCGACTGTCTGAAGAAAACTGGCTGTAAAAGTGATGATTTACTTGTTAAAGGATGCGCTTATTTATGCCACCCATCATTTTGGCTTTTATTTTTTATTCCATTTATGTCATGTTGTAGATTATTTTTCAGGGAGTTTAAAGGCCGTCATTTTAGAATTTTTATATACAGAAGCCTGATTTTTTTTTCCAAATTTATATTAATATTAATAGCTCAAGGGTTCACAAAGAATCCCCGGGTATTAAGTGGACTAACCCAGAACCGACACAGGTTACCAACCAGCCCAAACCTTGGAGCTCTGCTGGAACACGGTTACTTTTTTTTTTTTTGGTACCACTGGAGCTTCTAACATCTTCCACAAGAATCAAACCCCAATTTACGCCCCCTCCCCAATTCAGCAGGATATTTTATTTATTAACCATCTTAGAAAACTGTTAATCGTTTTGTACGTTAGAATTCAGCTCGCTGATGAGTTACTGCGACTGAAGCACCGAGAACACGCTGTGGACCCTTTCTTTACTGAAACGGGGAGTCAGTGGGTTTTTGCTGCAACAGTAACGTTTGGATTTTTAAAACGGGATTTTTCTGTTGATCCATTGATGAGGGGAAAATAAAATCAAACTTTTTTCCAAACAAAATTCTGAGGTTCCTCAACTTTTTGTGCAGTGCTGTGCACAAAAAGTGCACTTTAACGTTTTAATAAATTTTCAGCTTTTACTTAAAATAATAATAATAATAATTAAGGTGGGTGTGGAAAATGTCCGTTTGACCTCGTCATTCTAAACGAGCTCACGTGGCTGATGCGGTACTGAAGCCACGCCCCCGGCTCCACCCGGCCGGTTCAACTCCGACCGTCGCTTCATAAACTTCGGTCACTTTCCTACATTTTCTCTTCATACATGAATTCTGCTCCTCGATTTTCCACAAACGAAGGAGTCGCCACGGACTGAACTGTCGAAAACTGCCACCCGTTTTGTGTCAAATATTCACCACCTCGTGTATGACATCACAAAGCTGTTAAGTGCCTTCAGAAGAAGTGAAATAAAAGAACAGGACACGTTTTTATTGATCTCAGACTTTGTGACGTGGCCTCGGTGACGCCATTCCAAACTGGACTTTACAAAAAAAAAAAAAAAAAAAAAAACTGGACTTGTTTCAAAGACTCTTTCAGGCTTTTTGTTCCACAATCAGTGTTTTGGAAGAATCAGACAAAACCAGAGAAAGTTACACAAAGGTTCAGCGTTCACACGCTTTAAACTTACAAACCAAACAAAAGTAAGGACACCTGAGACTTTGATCTCTGCAGGTTAAAAAACAGAAAAAGGAGCTCAGTCGTTTCCTCGTCGGCTCCTCTTGTGGCTCTTTTTGGAACTCCTGCCGTATGAAAGAGAAAGAGTAAATAACGTGACGGCACGGTCACGCGTGCCGACTTTAAACACATGCGGTTTCACCTTTCGGGGGACTTGGAGTGGCTGCGATGTCTGTGGCTTCTGTGGTGACCTGGTCAACAACAACAACAACACAAGTTTACCGTAAACAACGCTGCCTGTGAATAATGGCTGCGGTCAGCACCAAGGAAACGCCACAACATAAAGAGACGCCGTCACATAACCAACATCTTAATAAAGAAAACATCGTACAGCTTTAAAAAATAAAAATAAAAATCAGGATATTTGTCAATTTGTTTTAACACATTTTGCTCATTTTTATTGTCGAGAGTCGACTTAAACTGTATTTTTAGACTGAGCGTGCTTTAATAAACAACGCTTTAATGTATTTTATGTAAAGTAAATAAAATTTAAAATATTAGTTTGTCCAAAGAGATTTATTTAGTGTTAGAGAACTGGTTAACAAAGGTTTAAATAATATTTAACCGGATTTAATCCATTTTACTACCGATTCACAACAGTTTCAAACCAATTTATCTTAATATCAAGAACCCATCAGAGACGTGACCCCGCCCCCTTTGTTCTGGACCAATCAGAACCTGAAAATAAATGAGTGACTTTGCGCTGTACAGCAAACAGGTTTCAGAGACCAAGTCCAGAAGTCTGGATCCAGAGATCCAGGAAAATTTGATTTTTTTTCTCCACAAATTTCAAACTCAGTTCAGGCCCAGAATTATTCAGCTGCCAACTTTCATGAAGCTCAGCCAATGGGACAAAAAATTAGTGAGTTCTAATTAACGCTGGACGCCCAGACGGACGGACGGACATCGTGACGACAATATCCCCCTTCCCACTATCAGAGGATAAAAACAAAAAAGAAGTTTAAACAGATTTTTTTTTCCCTGCTGATTATTAAATAAATGTTTCAGCTCTCAAGAACATTTTACTTTTATTTTTTCTCCAAACGCTGCTTTGTGCGCTGCAGAAACAGCTCATTTGAAGGATTTGATTGATTAGTTTCTACAATTCAATTCAACTTATTTATATAGCGCCAAATCACAACATAGTCGCCCCAAGGCGCTTCACAAGGGTTAGGTCTAACCTTACCCACCCCCTGAGCAAGCACCCCCTACGTGTGACGTGGCGAGTTGAGCGTGCACGCTGTGCGCTAAATTTAAAGACACACGTGATTATCGTGCATTTATGTGAATAATAAAAATATATATTTATTGAGCACAGAACAGAGTTTGTTTGCGCAGAGAGACGCGTGCACGCAGAGAGACGCGTGCACGCAGAGAGACGCGTGCACGCAGAGAGACGCGTGCACGCAGAGAGACGTCTTAGCTTTAAGCGCTGAGAAATTAATTTAACTTGTGCGCACAAATTAATCAAATCAAATCAGAACGTGGGAACAGATCACACGCCACATTTTCCTCCCCAGTAGCTACATTACCCAGTATTCCACTACAGTGGTCCCTGCATTTTCCAACCCCTCAATTTTACGACACCCACTATTAGCGACCGTTTTTCTGTGCAACGATTGCTTTCCCATTATAAAGCTCCTTTTGTTTCAGCTGCTCTCTTTGAGGAAGCATCCGTCTCCACCACAAACAAATAACTTGTGGAAGTCTGGTGGACGTTGGCTACGGGTGAGTGTGATGAACAGATCGATTTTTATATCAGCGTTCACATCGTTATCGCCAAAAACACCACGAAATATGGTGATGTCATTTTAAGCCCGTATCACACTTCCTTCCTCACAGTACAGGAGCAGCGTGTCGGATATCACATTAAAGGAGGAGGGCGCGCACAAAGCTCAGTCTGACGGCGGTTGGATGTGTGTGAGCATTGATCAGTGATCAGATTGTGTCTACCTGGGGATTTGGAGCGGTGCCGCCGCTCTCTGGACCTGCTGCGGTGTCGGCGGGGGCTCTTGCTGCGATGGCGGTCTCTGCGGGGCGACGGGCTGAGCGACAAAGACAAAAGAGCCGTCGGAATCAGAAATATTACATAAAAAAAATCAATGGATAAATCAATTCAAACTGACCTCCGCCTCTTTGGAGTTCTGCTCCTCCTGACAGGAAAGAAAACACAAAAGAGGCTTAAGGAGGGACGAAGACAATTATGACCTTTTTTTAATAAATCACTCATTAAGTCATTCAGTAACAATCCGAGTGTGAATCATGACGTCAGTATTAAAGGTGACATCATTTAAGAGTCAAGTTATCACTTTTTGTTCTCTCCTTCCCATTCTGTCAGTTTGTTCCTGCAAATGTCCAAAAGTCACATTTTCAACATTTGACCAAGAATCCAAAACATAGTTTATATGTTAAGATAAATGAGAGAAAACAGAAATAAATATTCGGTCACAGCGGAGAAACGTCAGTGAACCGTGACAGCTGTGGGTTTTATTTCCTCAACGTTTGATTCTGTCTGATATTTAGTTTATGATCCGGGTCCTCAGGAACCCCTAACCTGCATGTTTTCTATCTCACAGCTGATTGGCTCAGTCAGGTGTCTGTTAGCTCCTGATTGGCTGATCAGACCCGAACGATCTAATCAACGTGCAGGTTTCAGGTCCCTGGGGACCCGGATTGGGAACCACTGGGACGTATAGATTAAATCATGCTGTGTGGGAAAATGAAGGAAGGTTAAAGAGTCGGACCGTCTGGGGGAGCGGCTGCGTCGGTATCTTGGCGACGGCGAGCGACGGGGCCTGTCGTTGTCACGGTAACTGCGTCTGTGAGGCTCAGGGGTCTGGAGTCTCTCGGGCTGCAAAACAGGAAGAAAAGTTAATCTCACTGATCCTGCAGCTCGTTAAACATTACAGGGCTGCGCTCGGCAGTGCACGTGGTCCAGTGCACGCGGTCCACTTCCTGTTACGTGCATCTGCGTCTGACCAACACAACTGAAATGGTTTTAATCCGATTTGGACAAATTTATTCGAGTTTGAGAAAAATCTGCTAAGAGTCACAGTCACAGGCCGAGGTCAAAGGTTAGGGCCCAAAGCTGGTATGTGGTGGACATTTGAATGAACGAAGTCTCTTTATTTCAAACGTCTAAAAACAAAATTACATTTCAGGAAGTGATAAAGAAATAATAAAAAAGTAACAAATTAAATATCACAAATGACATGTTTGAAAAGGAGCAGGAAGAAGTTTCTCCTCATTTGTTCCTAAACCTTTTTCCACCTATTCAACATAATTCAACACCCAACCAATAGGAATATTATCCCGATACAAAACCAATAGGAATATTATCCCGATACAAAACCAATAGGAATATTATCCCGATACAAAACCAATAGGAATATTATCCCGATACAAAACCAATAGGAATATTATCCCGATACAAAACCAATAGGAATATTATCCCGATACAAAACCAATAGGAATATTATCCCGATACAAAACCAATAGGAATATTATCCCGATACAAAACCAATAGGAATATTATCCCGATACAAAACCAATAGGAATATTATCCCGATATAAAACCCATACAATAAAACTATGAAGATTTATTCCACTTTCTATACAACTCAATACAATGTAAATATGCATCTCTAACCCAAATCTATATTCAAACCATACATCAACACCGTTAACACCCGTTTTTTAAATTTTTTTTAAACAGATTAATATTTGTACTCAAACTGTTCCACAAATTCACCCCACCCGTTTTTTTTTTTTTAATGTAGCTCTCCTCTCAAATTATAAATACTTTCTCTTTCTTTAAACATTTCTTGTATGTTGTTTGGAAGTAGATTATTTCTTGCTTTGAACATTATTTGTGCCGTCTTGAATTTGACCAAATCCATAAAGTTTTCCGTTGTGATCGTTTCCAAAATCTGCTGCAAATTCTCCCCAGAACAAACAACAAAAAAAAAAAACATTTGTGTCAACTGCAAACAAAACTAATTTCAGTGTTTTTGAGACTTTACAAATATCATTAATATATATAAAAATAAACACTTTTGGACCTAATACTGACCCCTGAGGTACTCCACAAGTCGTATCCATGCACTCTGATTTATATCCACCTAACTGTACAAACTGCTGCCTATTTATTAGATAGTTTCCTCTGATACCATACCTCTCTAATTTATTAAGAAGTTTGCCATGATCAATTGGGTCAAATGCTTCTTTTTTAAGTCTATAAATACTCCAGCTGCGTGTATTTTTTTGTAATTTCTTCTATAAATTCAACCAGTGCCACAGACGTTGATCTACTCGTCCTAAATCCACGTCGACTGTCTGTCAGCGGTTTCTCCATGTAGCTGTCCAGTCTCTCAGTAAAAGGTTTTTACAGTGTTTTGGAGAATTGAGAGAGTAATGAAACGGGCCTGTTTTATATAAATGAGCCATTTCCATCTTGTTTGGAAATGTACCAGTTTGAAGAAAAAAAAAAAAAAAAAAAAGTAAGTTAATGGTTTCAATAACTTTCTTCACTGCCGTCATATGAAGACATTTTATTCTTACATTTTCTTACAGTCTCTATTTCTTTTTCATCAACCGCTTCAAGAAGAAATGAAGTTTGATTTCTTTCAACCATTTCAACTGCAGCCCCACATTCTGTTGTTTCCGGACTCTTTTTTTTTTCTTTTCTTCTCTCTCCAATTCTGGTGCCACACGAGCAAAGAATTTGCTGAAACCACCCACCACTTCCTCCAGATCATTCCTGATTGTTTCACTTACAATGAAATACTCAAGAGTAACGTGCGTTTCTCATTTAGCACATTCCACAGACTAGGGCTGGGCGATAAAACGATAACGATATTTATCGCGATAGACACGTAATCGATATCAATAAAAAATGCGTTCGATAAAACATTCGATAATATTTTTTTTCCTCGTCGGAAGAAACCAGAAGTTGAGAAGCAAGGTTGGTTGCATGGAACAAAGGCACTCGCTCTCTGGTAACCGAGCAACGTAGGGGGTAATCACTGATCAGCGGGAGTGACAAAAATCACTCGCGCGATAATCATGCATTCGGGCGTATTATATTATTTCTAGAGCTGGGCAAGTTAACGCGTTATTATCGCGTTAACTCATTAATTAATTAACGCCGACAATTATTTTATCGCGCGTTAACGCAGTTATTATTTTTCTTTCATTATTGTAAACGTCCGTCGCTCACTGGCTTTTATTTTGAAAAGTCCATTGTTGGCAAAATTCGTCGACAACTAATTTAGTAGTCGACGGGTCGTTAGTAATGTCATCCCATGACATGCAAGTCTTATACCGTTATTTCGCTTAGTTTAGTCGCGTTATTATTATTATTTTGCAGTATTTCGGAGTCTGACTAAAGTGAAAGCGAGCTGGAAGTCTTCTTTGTCTATGAAATTTTTTGGCGGTTGGCAGACCGACAGCTG
>OMMV01232584.1:0-11142 GCA_900302635.1 Chatrabus melanurus | reverse complement strand
ATAAAACAGGACTTCATTCTATCGACAACAGCCTGTAATTTTCTGCTACAGAAACAGCTTGAACATGATTCAGTGACCCATCAAAATTTGTCAGCTGCGCACAGTTTATTTCTGTGAGCCCTTAGCAAAATTGTGCTCCATTATAATGGGTCCTAAATTAATGTTTTGGTGTACAGCGCGCCCCCCTGCAATGCAATGTGATAGGTGGGTTGAATGTGTCATGAAGGCTGAGGTGGGGGGGTTTCCAGAAGTGAAAAGTAAATGGAAAGATGATGATGATGATGACGATAATGATGATGTTGATGATGACCCTCGATGATGATCCATCGAGGAGGTTACGTGATCACCAGCATCCCTTTGTGTGTTTGTTAGCAGGATTACACAAAAGCGTAGGAACCGATCTTATTTAAAGCTACAGTGGGTATGATTTAGGGGTGTTTATTAGCAGAGATGGAATCTAGCATTCATGACCATTTGTGCATTAGTGTATAAATTACCTGCAACAATGAATCGATGTGTTTTCATAAGCTTAGAATGAGCCCCTCGTATCTACATGGGGGCGGGCCCCCTCACGGAGGCCGCCATGTTGATACAGTAGCCCACAAGGGACATACGTACTCCGTCTTTCGCATTTTGCAGCGCAGCCGCAAGACTGAAGAAAAAAGAAGAGAAATCAGTGGTTGCTCCCCTATACACTGTCTACTGGTTGCTAGCGCAGGCTAACAAGTTTGAGAATCCTCATTTTTGTGAAATGGAGGATTAAACATATTGCTTATCACAAGAGAAGGCAAAGGAGCATTAATCCCCGTCACAGAAGAAGTAAAAACATGAAGGGAAACAAAATCGTGACGGGTGACAGCATAATGCAATCTGCAACCTCACCACTAGATGGCACTAAATCATACACATTGTAGCTTTAAACATGGTAAAGGAGCTTGAAATTGGGCCAAGGAAGAGCCCATTTAATTTTGATGTAGACATGGATTAAGGGGCAGATCATGACTATGGCTCTTAATCCTGAGCTTTGATCATGATGTCTTTGATACCACTTACAAAACCAAAGCAGCATCAAAACATGATCAAAGATGTGTGATGAGGATCAAAGATAAGGATCAAAGAAAGCTCAGTAATCAGGATCAAAGATCAGTGTTGAGGTTTTATGGTCAGCGTCAAGCTTTCGGGATTTACTTCAGCGATTAAGATCAAAGTTCAGGAACATGATCAATGTTGAGTGATCAGGATCAAAGGTGATCAATCCGTGTCGCAGGTTAGCAATCAGAAACAGAGGTGAGTGATTAGGAGCAAGATCATGATCAGGATTAAAAGTGTGTGTTCAGGAGCGCATGATTGTCTATTGATGGGTGTACTTTGGTCAAGAACTAGATAATGATCTGGACCTGGTCACTGTATTTTCAGACAGGGGTTATCCCTGGAATAAGGAATGGCATTTGGTTTGGGGCTTAATTTAACTTAAAGGAGAGCTCTGGGGCAATGGTGAAGGAATATGCTCTGACAAGTACTCTTCTATTTTTACTGTAGACGATATTATCAAGTTTAACTTCATGACATCATAAGGAAGCAAAGTTTAATTTTCCTTCATGATGTCATAAAGCAAGGTAAGGTTTTAATTCTTGAACAAAATTAAGCAAGAATGCTTGGTTTTGTTTTTATATATGGCCTAAGCCAAGAATTTTAGTCTTTCTTTATTACATCATGAGGCAAGAATATTGATAAAAGTGAAAAATGAAGGGGAAGATCCTGGATCTGTGCTTAAATTTAATGGGTTCTTTATTGGGTCATCTTCTATCCCTCCAACAAATTTAATGAAGATTGGTCCATAGGTTTTTGAGCTGTCACGTTATCAAACAAACACATACCAATGAATGCATAATCGCCTTGGTGGAGATTAAAATTTTTAAAAAAGCAATAAAAGGAAAAATTTTGCTTATGTCACACAGCAAGAGTGTTAATGAAAGGACTCCGTGCACATTGTGCAACGTGTCGTGACCTCTTGGACTTTCCCCTCACTGTTGTTGTTGCTCTGCTTGATATTGATGCACATTTGTAAACCATCCAGCAGATGCCAGTGTTCAGCACGTCTTCATTTTCATACAGACTCTGGAATAATGTTTCAAAATAAGGCTCGAAACATTCCAGGCACCATCCTCAGCTGTGAATGGGGGATGCAACGGGCAAATGTTGCACCGTTCCCAGTTTCTCCACTCACATCTACAGAAGCCTAGAATTCTTTCAGAGCTGTCATGGGTGTCTTGGTGGCTTTCCTCACTAGTCTCCTTCCAGCATGGTCACTCAGTTTTTGAGAACTGCGTACTTGACACAGATTTACCATGCAGTACCATACTGTTTGTATTTCTTAATGATCTCCTGACTTGTCTCAAGAAAACTGGCTGTAAAAGTGATGATTTCGTCTTAATATTTAGAATAAATTGCCCCTTCCCAACTTTTTCAACTTTTTCCTTATTGTTTTCGCCTGCATGTGTCTGTCTTTTAACAAAATATCTCAAGAACGCCTAGGCGGATTTCAACCAAATTTGGCACACAAGTTGCCTTTAACCCAAGGATGAATCCATTAACCTTTGAACGGCCAGGGTCATAGCATTATGAAATGGCGAAACTTTGAAATTTTCACCCAACACAAATGGGTAGGAAAACCAATTTCAAAGGCCTGTAATTCCAGAAATAGGGCAGATACACCCATGGTTACTATTGAACATTAATAGGAAGTCATACGTGGGCTTTCAAAAGGCACTATTACATTTGACTTTGAGTGACCTTGAAGGTCAAAATCAAGGTCACTCAAACTTTGATCGCTTATAGTGGATAAACAATGCTAGATTGGCTCATAATTACTATTAGACATGAATAGGAAGTTATACGTGCCCTTTTAAAAATATACTATCAGATTTGACCTTGGGTGACCTTGACGCTCAAACGCAAGGTCACTCAAACCTTTGATCGCTTATAGTGGCTAAATGGTGCAAGATAAGCCCATAGTTACTATTAGACATGAGTAGGAAGCCATATGTGGCCTTTCTAAATATGCCATCGGATTTGACCTTGGGCGACCTTGAAGGTCAAAATCACTGTCAAACACACTTTGAAATTTTCGCCCAATGCAAATAGATAGGAAAACCATTTCAAGGGCCTGCAACTCCAGAAATAGAGTAGATAGACCCATGGTTACTATTGAACATTAGTAACAAGTCATATATGGGCTTTCAAAAGACACCATTAGAAATGACCTTGAGTGACCCTGAATGTCCAACTCAAGGTCAAGCAAACTTGAATCACTTATTGTGGGCTTGCACATCCTGAGATAGTATCACATGGAAAAGTTATTTGGGCTAAGTGGGCTTTGCACTCTCTGAGTGCCTTTCTAGTTTTGGAATGTGTTGCAGTCCTTAAATGCAGGAATGGATGTATATTAACAAATGAAATAAAGTTGACCACACAAAACATGAAATACCTTGAGTTCATACTGTCTGCAATGAAATAGAAGTTGAAGTACATGAAAGGATCACTGCATTTTTTTCTTTTTTGTGTGTTTTTAATTTGCATTTTCCATATCGTCCCAATTTTTTCTGATTTGGGGTTGTAGTATTTATTGCCAATTAAGTCTTCAAAAACAATAAATATTAAAGGTCAGTAACGCGAGAACAGGTTTACTGACCTTGACTTCACGGATGATGCTGTGATCTTGGCGGAATCAAAGGATACCCTCATTACAGCAGTTGAGAGTCTGAGCGAGGAATCGGATTGTTTGGGTTTGTGACTGTCCTGGATCAAGACTAAGATCCGGGCATTCTACGACTTCCTGGACTTGGCCATCAGAAGTGTATCTGTATATGACAAAAGTGTTGAAGTTGTGGAGACGTTCACTTATCTCGTCACTGACACTCGTGTCTCTGGATCCTCGGTCTTGATTGGGAGAGCTTACGGAGTCATGGGGTTCCCGGACAGACCTGTTTGGTGATGCCGATATCTTTGCAGGAGAATGAAGGTCCAAGTCTTTAGGATCCTGGTGCTTCCTGTCTTACTGTATGGTTGTGAGACGTTAATGCTAACCAGTGACCTAAGATGACGACTGGATGCCTTTGGTATTACATCTGTTTGGGGGATCTTTGGGTACTGCTGGAATGACTTTGTGTCAAACAAAATTACAAAAGGAGACTCAGATGAGAAGCATCACTTGCACTGTGAGGAAGCATCAGCTACGACACTTTTAGTCCGGGCCCTTAGGGAGTTACTAGGCGGGTATTGTGCAGATTTATCTACAAGTGTGAAATTTGGCACAGATCTAGGCCAGGTCATACTAAATTCATTTTTAGAGGGCGCCGGAGTCGACGATCATTGGAGCCGTCATATTGGACAAATCCAATATGGCCGCCAGTCGCCATTTGATTTTCTCATAACTTCACAACCAAAAGTCATAGGCTTCTTTTTATAGGTTTTTGACCTCAGCGAATCCAAATCTGCACTATGTTTTGACATAAATGAATGTAAATAGGCGTAATTAGAGGTTGAAAGCATATTTTGCCTAAATTAAATTGATTTTAGGGAGCCATTGGTGGGTCTGGCACAGATGTGTCTACAAGCATGACTGGAGCCCAGCGACTGGCGGTGATCTTGGATTTCTCTAGTATGGTCGCTCAAATGATTGCTAACTAGGTCCCCCACCAAAAATGAATTCAATATGTTCTACTCTATATCTGTGCCAAAATACATGCTTGTCAACATATCTGTGCAATACCCCTCTAATGGTTCCCTAAAATCAATTTAATTTGGATAAAATATGCTTTCAACCACTAAATCAGCATATTTCTGTGAATTTATGTCAAAACAGAGTGTAGATTTGGATTCTCTGAGGTCAAAAATGTATATTAAGCAAATAACCCTCAATTATGATCCTATGACTATTGGTGGTGAAGTTATGAGAAAATCACATGGCGACTGGTGGACATATTGGATTTGTCCAATGATCGTCAACTCTGGCGCCCTCCAAAAATGAATTTAGTATGACCTGGCCTACAAATCTGCACAATAATATCCCTGAGGGCCCGAACTAGTTGGCCATGTGGCGTGTTTCTCTGAGCATGAGCCAGCACGTAGGTGCCTCAGTGGCTGGAGAAGGCCAAGGGGATGCCCACGCTTCACTTGGCTGCGGCAGATTGATGGTTGCATTCAAGAGGTGGGGATGGACCGGTTGTCTGCCTGGGTGGTTTCCATCCATGACCCGGGGCGGTTCTGTGGTGTGGTGGATGCGGCAATGTGTGGCACCGGCGCATGCTCCCAGACTCGACTCGACTTGCAGTGGAAGAAAATACGTTTGAAGTTCTTATCCAAGGTGTATGTAAATTTATGTCCAACCTGTACCTTAACCGTACAAAAGGTCTTAACCCTCAACCAACCCTTTGAGGCCATTTGAGAAGTAACAGGCACAAAACATCCTCAGTTGAGATGTACAAAGCAAAGATTGGTCCTCACGAAGATATAAAGATGCAAACACACACACATATTTCTAGGCACGAGGATAATTTAGATTCAGAACTAAGAGCTGACGAGAGAGAATCGCAGGCCTGAGCTCATTTAGAACTGATGCAGCTCGCTTTGCCTTCGCGTTTGCTTGATGAGCACGAGGGCGACATTATTTTATTTATGAATGGTAAGTGCAAAAGCTGTGCTGCCGAATCCCCGTTCTCTTCTCTCCGGTGACGAGGGGCGGCTGCTTTGACGAGAACCTGGCACGACGGCCCTCACGGCCTCCCAGATCCGCCTCTGACCGGGAAGGCGGTGCACGCTGTGCACGTACGTGTGCACCTGTTTGTGTGTAGGAAAAGCAGAGCCTCCTCTCAGGCCTGCTTTGCCTAATACGTCCATGCGGCGCTCGCTGAAAAGCGGCGTGCAGCAGCACAAAGATCAGGGTTATTCTGGTGCTGCCTGCCTGCTCCGTGCTGATAGGAAAGGATTAATGAGGCGGGGCATTCATCACTCGTAATTAGAAACAACGCTAAAAACTATTTTTAATGCCTGTTCCTATGGAGAGATCCTGACCCTTGGGCCAGCCCCGCACCCCTTCCACGCCAGCCATGTGGCAGTAGTTGGAGTAAATATAGGCCCATAGTCCTACAGCTATGTGACACATGGTTCAACAGAAGGGAGTGCAGATAATTCCCAACTCTGATTCCGAATTCCAGCGGATGACAGAAATCTCTTCCTCTTAAAATATGTCGTGTAATGCTTCTGCTCTTGTTGCTGATCTCAACAATTAGGGAGCTTCTTAGGAGTTGTTGTTACCCCCGACAACCAACAGTGGAGGGGTGAAAGGATGTTAAATTTTGTCCACTGCCGAGATTTGCTGCGAGAGTTTTCTTTTTATCTCTGTAACATTAACTTATGGAGTCATGAGTTCGCGGAACAGAGGAGTTTGGCGATGCCGATACCTTTGCAGGAGAACGATGGTCCAAGTTTTTAGGGTCCGGTGCTTCCTGTCTTACTGTACAAGACCATAAGTCCGTGCGTTACCAAGTTTGATAGTTTGAGCTCACGTGATACGTCCCTGGGATGGACAACATGTAGGCCTTTAAGATGATCAGAGAGTCCTGATGCAAAACTATGCCCCAGCAGGTAAACATTCCTCTGTGTGAAAGAACGCCATAAATACCTGTATAGTTGAGGGTTGTATAATTTTCAGCCCATTGGTCCGAAAATTGTTAAAAATAACCCTAATCCTTTCCCATGTTTTTGGTCTCATTTTAGCATACTTCAAAGCTATAAAAATAATAAAATATTTACATATTTTGAGTTTTACTATATATATCTCAAAACATTTATCAATACTAAGCTTGTATTTGTACATTATTCCAATATTTACAGAATTTTACAGTTATTCTAAACATGAAATATCTTATAAGATGGGTCCTTTAAAAGTAACTTAGGCCTAATTTTCGGACCAATGGGCTTTCCCCAATTTTTTATTCTATTGACAGTCCTAGTATTTTTATTTCTTAATATTTCTTATTCGTTTAATACTTTCTGTGCCGTGAATAAACTGTATGTCGAAAGCAAACTACAATTTAATTCCATTTGTTCATTTAATTATTTCCATCTTGAGCAACTGATCTTAGCAAGCTAAACCTTTTTGGGAACCACCATGTTTATGCTTCAACATATTAAAATTTCAGCTCTTTTTCAGCTGTTTTTTCAGGTTTTTAGAGCGAAAAAAAACAACCTACGCCAAAGCTAAATTCATAGCATAAAAGTCAGCAGTTAGCTGGTTATCAGTAGCTTCAGCTAATTGTTTCAGTGGTTTATCCTTATCACTGTTAACTTTTCAGTTAGCGGATATCAAAGCTAACTTTTAGGTTAGCTGTGCCTTTCACAAATTCAGGATTGACATTGGGATTGAACAATCTGTACTGGCAGCTAGCTTGATGACTGCTGCGGGCGAGCGACGCCGTTAGCGAAAAACTTTCATGGCACTGCTGTAAAATTAGTTGTCTGTGTTTTTTTTGTGTTTTTTCTGCATTTGCTATTATTGTCTTAATTTGGAAATGTCGTGGACCCTCTCAACCCCACAAAATTTCTCCAATTCACCAGTTAAATGATATTTAAACCAAACCACGCAAGAATTTCGTCACATAATAGGGTTAATAATCAAACACAGAAACCTCCCACTTACAAAAAAACAAACAGAATCCAAACTCAAAGTCCCAATAATAATATTAAATGTCCTTTAATTGATTAAGACAGTTTTTCAGTTCAGAGGAATGGGGTGTATGAGTGCGTGGTGAGTTCAGGGGCACGTTCAAATCCGTCACAACATTAATGCATCATTAACTCGAAAGCACTCAGAGAGCACACCTCTCCACCAAGGCCACATATTCACCAATTTCACTTGTATTTAGTGTCAAGCATTAAAAGCCTTGTTTCCTAAGAATTTATATGCTCATAAAATTTCATCAAGATCCATTTTTTAAATTCAGTGTTGCTGTAGCTCTAACCTTATTCTGGATCCTGGATCCAGAATATGTTCCGGATTGACTCAAAAGTTACATAACTTATTTCCCAGAGCATTATTCATAAATTTTTGAATTAAATGCATCTGAATCTGGATCCTGGATCCAAAATATGTTCCAGATCAAATTCAAACAAAAATCCCTCATTTTCTAGGATATGATCCATCTGCTCACCAAATTTCATCAACATCCTCTCACAGGTTTTTGAGTTAAATATTGCTATGTGCCAAACATTCTTCTGGACCTCAGATTCAGAATATATTCCGGATCGCCTCCAAAATTGAATCACTTATTTCCTGGAACATTATCTATCTGATCACCAATTTTCATTGAAATCACTTCATTACTTTTTGAGTTATCCTGCTAAGAGACAAACAAGCAAACAGAAAATCACTGGTGAAAACATTATCTCCTTGGCAGAGGTAAATTATAGTCCAATAATATATTATTTTGCAAAATGAGTACTTTTAATATTGACGCTCTGTATTTTGATGCTGATACTCTTACTCAATGAAGTGTTTTTTGTTTTAGTTTTTTTTTAGCAGAGCAGTGGGATCTACAGTGTGGATCTGAGTGCTTTGATCACCACTGACAGCAGGTGTGTTATTTTGGGTTTGCAGCTACATTTAGCATTTGGAGCAGAGTAACTAAAGCCAGATTCCATGTAAAATAATCACAGAGGTAAGCGTTTCATATTTTAAGTTTATCCTCCCAGAAACATCTAGAAGACAACAATCAGTTCAGCATAGACTGTGTCTAATTATTCATAAATTATAGCACTTTGATCAACTCAAAGTTCGGCTTCACTGATTTAAAAGTGGGACGCTGTCTGTGTAATTGGAGTATGTGTGATTAAAAAGAGGCCTCTCTCAGTCAGAATGTGTGCATGTGTCACACAGAGCAAGCAGTGCTGACACATTTCATGTCTTTTCGATTGGAGCTGGAAAATTTCGACAAGCACAATCATAGTGCGAGACTTTGAAAATGTTTAAGATGAAACCTCATCCACATGTACTTGTAAAAGGGAGATTAAAGCAGAATTTGCACAATGTAACCCCTTTAATTACCATTTTGAGACGTTATCTGATCTGTATTTGAAGGTGCATGCAGTCATATCCATAAGTAGAAGTTAGTGAGGGAAGCCACCAAGACACCCATACAACTCTGAAGGAGGTATAGGCTTCTGTGGCTGTGATTGGAGAAACTGTGCATAGTGCAACTATTGGCCTGTTGCACCATCAGTTATACAGTATCATGGTGGAGTGACATAGAGGATTTTCTTTAACAGATGTGAAATTTGAGCTACACCTTGCCAGAAGGCACATGGGAGACTCGATGATAGAGTTGATCCTTTTTGTTGTTGGAATATCCTTTTCTGTTCCACTCTGCCGTGAAGCTGTGACTGCTGGTGCAACATACAAAGTTGCACTATGCAGTTTCTCCAGTTGCGATGGGTGTCTCGGTGGCTTCCCTCACCTGTCTTCTTTTTGCACGGCCATTCAGTTTTTGAGAATTGCCTACTCCAGACAGATTTACCAGAGTGCCATACTGTTTGCATTTCTTAATAACTCCTTCAGGGTTGTCTGGGTGTTTTGGTGGCTTCCCTCAGTAGTCGCCTTCTTGCACAGTCACTGAGTTTTTTAGAAGTGGAGCGTAGTTTAAGTTCTGCCAGGAAGACTCCAATTTCTAAGCTTTCATTCAGATTCACCTAATCAATAACATCTGTAATCTCTAATAGGATGTGACTGTTCCCCCTTACAGTTATCAACTAAGAACCAATAGGAAACGTGCACGTTATTTAAAAAAAAAAAAGTCAGTTCAACCTCACCTCTTTGCTGCTTGCAGTTGCTGACCTGGACACTACCCCCTCCCATAGACTGTGTCCTCTTCCATCCCACCGTCACCAGTCAGTCCTTGTAGGCTCCGCCCCTGCCTTCTTCTGACTGCAGGATCTGAGATCTACGCACCCTTACACCATCGTGACTGGGACCTCCGCCAACGAATGTTCTGTACATTATCAAAATAGATTAAAATCTTTAATATTTTCTTGTCTCGTTAGTCTTTATGGTAGAACAGTCTATTCCAGACAGATTTACCATAGAGTACCATACTGTTTGTATTTCTCAACTCCCTCAGGGTTGTCTGTGTCTTGGTGGCTTCCCTCACTAGTCACATTCATGCACCGTCAGTTTTTGAGAACAGTAACCGAGCAGCAATTTCTAAACGGTCAATGCAATATTTTTGTTAAACCCCTTAAATTAAAGCTGAAAGTCCACACTACGAGCACATCTTGCTTGTTTCATTTCAACTCCATTATGGAGGTGTATAAACATAAACGCAAAGACTGCATTACAGTCCAAATACTTCTGGACCAGACTGTAGCATGGACAGTGGAGCAGAAGCAAGTGTGCAAAATGCAGGAAAAGAGACCAATGCAGACTGCCAGGCCAAATGTGAAGCCTCCCTCTTTATTTCAAAGCTCACAAGTAGGGAATACAAAATTACAGTGCTTCAAGTGCAACAGTTCAAGGAGTAGTAGGAGAAACGACAGACCAGTTGAGGAATTTGGAGCAAAGTCATGCAAAAAAGGTGGGAGAAGGCCTCCGTTATAATAGCACCCTTTGTGGAAAAAATAAATCCATCTGTCCTTAGGTCAGTGCAAAAATAGTAATGAATATATGCATACAAAGAAAATAGATATATATTTATATACTGTATATACTTGACTCTTGACTACAGACACGAAGAAAGAGTTGTAGAGCAAAGCCCGTTCCACCGGAGCCTCCGAGCCCAAAGCGGAGACTCTCAAAACAAGTCGGAGAGAGAGTGCACGTCGAATATGACAGCTCCATACTGTCCCAATACAGAACTGCGTTTCCCGGAGCGGTCGATCGGGCTCGCTTTAGATGTGACCTCTGCACAAAGAGCATCGTGGGAAAGACGGACAGCACCATAATGACCGAGAAAGTCCCTCACAGATCAGGAGCACACAGCATGCTTTTGTTTTCCAACCGGAGAGTAATGTACAGTACAGCGGTTACATTATTCAGTCAAATAGATCATCACATAGAAAAGCCGTGTGTGTCGCCAGCAGACGGGACATTAT
>OMMV01232572.1:0-13789 GCA_900302635.1 Chatrabus melanurus | reverse complement strand
AAATGAGAATATGTGTAATTTTATTTTGGCACAGTCAATGCACTTGTGTTGGGAAATACAAATGAAGATTTGTCTTAAATTGTGATATGACTACAGGAGAAACAGGTTACAATTTCAAACTAACTATTCAATCATTTAAACAAAAATCCATGCATTTATTTTGACTATGGCAAAGTAATTGTATTTGTGTATAACAAATATAAATGTAAAGGAATACTGCATTTTAGAATGTTCCTTTTGTTTGTTAATTAGAACAATTATAATTTCCTGTACTTTGCACCTTTTTATTGTTGAGTGAAACATGCATGTTGTTACTCTGAATTCGAACTAATTCCTTCACGTTGTCAGCTTAGATAACGGTGATCTCAGAAGACATCTCCACACTGTTTATCATGGAATATTCTGTGTAAAAGTTTACTTGAGAATTACTTGTTTGCAGCAGTAGTGTGATTGCATGTGTATTCAAGCTAACACTGGATCTCATTTTGTCGTATCAAATGAGCAACATGATGCTCTTCAGCCTCTCTCTCTCTGTCTGCTTAAGCCTTGGTTCCTGTCTTTCTGTTCCTTGGCGCACTTCTTATCAGACGTGTTCAGCTGTCAGTGAAAATGTCCACAGAGACCGTCATTATTCCTGGTTGGCAACGGTTAGAGCTATTAATTTTCCTTACTTTCTGTTATTGCAAATATATTTATACTCTCCAGAAATTGGTCTCCCAAATTTTCTCCAACCGTTGTGCAGGTAGTTTATTGATAAAATGGGTCTCAAAGGGCCAATTCAGAGGCCACAACCAGCGCGTGAGAAAATTTCACAAGACTACCGTGTTTTGAATTTATTATGAAATGTGGTTTGTAAAGTAGCGTTATAAAAAACAAACTTTACAATTCCCTTTTATTTGAGCCCCACTCTTTGATTTTGAAGTTGTAAAATGTACTTATTTATTCACCTTTAACAAGTTGTGCTGAACTGTGTACATAGACAACATTAGCACATTTACGCAGAATAACAGTAATCAGACACCTCTCTCTCTCTCTCTCTCTCTCTCTATTCCAATAGAATAAAATTCCCATTGTAATGGCTTTTGTTTTTATCCAGGTTTTGGTAATTAATTCTGTGAGACATATATATTTAGTACTGAGGGTGTTAGATGTCGTCAACTCTTATTAACTAACATCAGTACTTTGTGTGAACATCTGATATGATACAAAAATACTATCAAAGTACCCACCTGGAAAAACATTTAACATCAACTTGTGATAATTAGATAATAAGTAGCACTGTACTCTATTTTATTGGCTCTTCCTCTGAATAGAATCACTTTACATGTGGCTGGTTAAAGCCGGCTGAAGCACAAGGATATGAAATGTTGTGCTAATTGTTTGCCTGAAATTAATTAATGATGTGTAACTGTGCTGTCGCATTTTTTTTTGTGTAGTGTAGCTTGTTTTTATGATGTTGTTGTATCAGCCATTGGCACTTGCATTGCTCTTTGAGTGGGCAGTGTGTAGAGAAACACTGAAGAACAAACTGGTTTATTGTGAAGAAATGAATTTATGTGATCGCAAAAGCTTGGAAAATGAGGCTTCGTAGTAATTGTTGGAATTGTCTTTTAACATAAAGCTTGACTTCTTTCTTTAATCTTGTTACAACAAGAAAACGATCTCCAGTTTTCTGAGAACTATTATTAAATTTTCCTCATTTTAACCAGATACCTTTATTGGAGTAATGTGAAATAATCAAATAGTTTTTCTTCTTTTTTAAGAAATGTTTCCTTTTGTAACAAGATCATGTCTTGTTTTAAGGAGAAACATCACACTATAATTCAGTTTTTCTGTTTGTTTGTTCCTCTACTCCTCCAAGGTCCTTGGACCGATTTCCACTGAGCTTATTATGTGGATGAAGGTTGACCCTGGAATTGCCCTTTTGGCAAAGGTCAAAGTTTCTTTTTTTCCCACCCCACTTCGATGTCCACCAAACATGCCACACATATGTCGGTGGGTTCTGGAATTGCCCAGGCGACATCAAATTTGCCAAAGGTCAAGCATTGGGGTCAAGGTTTTATATGCCTGTTTGTTGGCCAAGTCCTCCCAGGTCCTGCTGATTTCTACCAAACCTGGTATGTCAATGAAGGTTGACCTTGAAATTGCTCTTAAAGAATTATTTTTGGCAAACATCAAAGTCAAGGAATTTATTTGATTTTCAACTCTGTTGAACGGTTGTAAAACGTGTCGCTATTAAGTTATTTTCGGCTCGCCACGCAGTGAACACAAGGAAAAGCTGCAGCGGCAGCGAGACAAAGCGATTCTTACCTCAAGGGCAGCAGCACGTCAGGCAGAAAAATGCCGCTCATGACAGAGGTGAGCCCTGATTTTCGCCAATATTCGTCAGAAAAGTGGCTAATCCAAAAATCGCTTCGTTCTTCTGCATTCTCCGCTCCGTGAGATACTAGCATTAGGTGGATTCCAGAATTGCCCTGGCAAGGTCAGCCACAGGTCAATCATTCAGGTGAATGTCAAGGTCACTGGGGTCAAATGTCAGATTGCCCTCACTGTATTCATGCCCACAGTTTCTTGTAAAAACAAGAAAACTGTTTATTTTTATGCTATAACAAAAAATGTATCTCATTAAAATGAGAAATTCATCTCGTTATAATGAGAAACTTTCACTTCTTCCTTAAAGCAATAATATTACCTCGATATTGCAAGAAACTTTCTCTTTCTTGTCAAAACAAAAAAGCTAACTTGTTAAAATGACATTTGACAGAAAAGAGTTTTTCCTGTGAGTACTTTCCAATATTTAAGTAAGAAATTTTCATTTAAAGTTTTAACTGAAGAGTAACAACAGACATCCTTCGGAGTCCACTTAACTAAGGAAAGTTCTGTACGACTCGCATTATTTTCCAAACCGTGAGAGTCTACACCCCAAGAACTTAAACTACATTTTACAGAAGTTTATTGGACCCCTGTGTAGAAATGAAAAATGCCTCCTTTTCTGGTCAGAATGAGTTGACAGTGAGGAAAGCTGCTCATCAATAATCTGCTCCTAATTTCTTGGACGGGTGTTCCAAGAGTCTGGGAGGTTCTGTGGCTATCTCTCTGCCTCAGTGCACAGCACACCCAGAGGAATGAACCCATTAACAGAGATCTGTTTATCCTGCCTCACCTCCATCGCTGCGCGCACCGCCTGACTAATGTCATCCATGTTTAACAACCACCCGCCTTATCACATGTAAACACAGACCGAACGCACAGGCAGCAAAATCAATCAACCACAGAACCTGTGTCAACTGCCAGGCAAAATTGGAAACAAGACATTTAGAAAATATATTCAGATGTTACAGCCGAAGGAGTCTTGTTAAGGTTATTTTCAAATAGTTTTAAGATAGTTTAATCTTTCGTCTTTCAGTATAAAAATAAAAAATGTGATTGAGTCCCAACTGACAACATTTAAACTTTACAATCTAACAATTTACAATCTAACTATGTGCATGTCATTATGTACTGCAGCCTTCCAACTATAAGCATGACACATCGTTGGTCTCTGTCATTTATATGGCCTATATACGCCCTACCATCCCCCAGACTAGATGTGATGATGCCATAACACAAGACATATTAGGGGTAGTCATGTTGTAATTTTTAGATGCAATCTTCCAGTGCTAATTTCAATTCATTTCAATGTAGTTTTCTGCAGTCTGTGAATTTCTGATCCATTTCAGGAGGTGAAATATTAATTCTTGTAAACCCCACAAAGATTTCACATCACATCATTGTCAAAACGACTGAATTCTGACTTTCAAACACTCAGCTCTTTTATAGTAAAAAGATTTTATATTGCTCTGCTCAAATACTATATAACAAAAAGAATAATAATGAGGTACATGTTAAATAGGAATGTATACATGATGTATAAGACATCTCATGATTCCTTTCAGCTACCATTTAAAAAATAAAATAAAAATAAAAGTTTACAGTAGGGCTGGGCAATATGGCAAAAAATATAATCACGATTTTTTTCCCACATATTGATCTATTTTGATATTTATCATGGTATATAATTTGATAATGCTGCCAGTTTTTAGATTATAATGACTGAAGCCTGAAGAAACTAGAGACCTTATTATTTGAACTTTAGAATAGTTTATTAATTAAAAATAACAATGTAATAGATAAGGTTTTTTGTTTCTATTGTGACAGATTTTGTGTCAGCTAGTTGTAGACAGAGGCGGCAAAAATAAGCTTCTGCTTCTGTGAGGGTGACAAGTTTTGCAAGATTGGTTGCCTGAAAAGGTGCTGCGTTGATGACACACCACTTTTCTGAAAAGTTCAGAGATTTTCAACAAGGATGCCCCGATCAAGTTTTTTTTGCCCAGATCCCGATCTGAGTCATTTGATATTGAGTATCTTCCGATACCGAGTCCCAATCCGATACTTGTATTACACTTGCACAAAGCACATTGCAAGTCCATTAAAGTCAAGCCAAAGCCCACCTTCAAGCCAAGCTGCTCCTTAAAGATTTTGTTCCAGGTGCCCACCCCCATGAGCTGCCTCAGGTTTGGACCTGAGCGCTGCCGTGCAGTGGATGACCCCTCAGCACCACACTAGCTGCCATCCTCCAAAGACAAGATCCTCAGTGCTCTCCTGTGATTTTTTTCTTGTCGAGAGATGAGTCTTCAAATGGCTTTCCCCCATCCTCTTTATAGTGCGTGTTGCCTTCCGATGGAAGGCAGCTGCAGAGTTACTCCCACAGAGAGCGGCAACAAAAATCTTCCTTTTACAGTTTTTAGCTGTGCGAGGTACTTTTATGGCGGCTGAAGTGCTAAACCCGCCGCCAACCCCCAAAAAGGATTACCTGTGGGCTGGAGGCCCACCTACAGTTCCCAGATGCAGAGACCATGCCCAGGGTACACACACATAAATGCAGAAAATACAGTGCCACATGGCAACAGTTAAACATAAAATACATTAAAAATTTTAAAAACACATAAAAGCATAAAAACATTGAGGAAAAAAACCCAAACAAAAACAAAATATGATGGCTGTTGACTCACAAGGAGTTCATTCACCCTTCGGAGGATCCTTGGGTACCGCTGGAATGACTTTGTGTTAAACAAGTGGTTACTTAGGGAGACTAAGATGAGGAGTATCACTTGCATTGTGAGGGAGCGTCAGCTTTGAAATCTTCGCCATGTGGCCAATTTCTCTGCGCATGATCCCAAGCATAGGTGCCTGAGTGTTGAGGACCCCAGTGGCTGGAGAAGGCCAAGGGGACACCCACGCTTCACCTGGCTGCAGCAGATAGATGGTTATTTTAGAGATGTGGGAATGGACCAGTTGTCTACCTGGGTGGTTGCCATCCAGGACCCAAGGCAGTTCCATGCGCCATCTATCAGAAACAGACCTTGTGTGTATTTGAAGCGAAGGAGAGTGAAATATGTTTTTAAAACTTGCTCTGCTGCAGAACTCACTGTGACAGTGAGTGATAACAGATGCTGGCTGTTATCACTGCATCGGCACTGCGCTTAAGAAATAGAGTGAGACTGACGAGCACTGTTGATGATCTGTATGAATATAATAGACTTGTTGCATATTTAAAGCAAAGGACAGCGTTAATGCTTTTAAAACGTGCACTGTGGCTCTGTGCTGAAGCAGCAGCACTGACTGGCTGCTCACTCTGCTAGCACCAAGTATATGAAGTGAAGCAAGAGGAAAGATCTATCGATATCGAGTAAAATTGTACAAGGGTTATCACTAAAATCAACCCAGTTCAAGATCGTTTAATCACCCAGCCCCAGCTTACAGTTTGAATATCTCAAAAAGAGAATATCCACATTATGTCCGACATCATCAGCTGGAATAGAAAACATATTAACCAGAGTGTGGAATAATTTTATAATTTGACAAAAAGGGAAAAAATGAAAGGGATAATTTGATGTTATACACATCTTACAAGATATCTAATGATTCTATTTAGTTGGCATTTTAAAAAGTTGTTTACAGATGGAATATCTACATTTATCACTGTCATGGTCCCGGTCTTCCCTCTCACTTCTTGTTTTATTTTGACATCGCCTTCCCCTCATCTCTTTTCATTTACTTCACTTCCTTTTAGAGCAAACCTGTTTGTTATTGTAGTAATTGTTCCTCGTAGTATGTTTAAACCCTTCTATCATGTTCCCCAGTGCCAGTACATCCTTCATTCCACTGTGACAACCAATGTTGTTATATTTTCCTAGTGATTCCTCATTGCTGACCAGTGTTCCTGGTCCTTGTTTCTCTCATCAGCCTCCTTCGGATTAGTTTGCCCGGTCTGACTGCCTAAACTGTGAGTTGACCTACAACCCCAAATCAGAAGAAGTTGGGACAATATGGAAAATTCAAATAAAATAAAACAAAACGCAGTGATCCTTACATTTACTTTGACTTCTATTTCATCGCAGACAGTATGAACCCAAGATGTTTCATGTTTTGTGTGGTCAACTTCATTTCATTTGTTAATATACATCCATTCCTGCATTTCAGGCCTGCAAGACATTCCAAAAAAGTTGGGACAGGGGCAATTTATTCTAAATATAAGGACCAAATCATCACTTTTACAGCCAGTTTTCTTGAGACAAGTCAGAGGATGGATACATGAACATTTCCAAGTCACTGAATATGTCTTGGACTTCATTTACATCAATCATTAAGAAATATAAACAGTATGGTACTGTATGGTAAATCTGTGTCAAGCAGTATCTCTGTTTGTATTTTTTAATGATTGAGGCAAATGAAGTCCATCCCCTCACTTTTTCAAGAAAACTGGCTGTAAAAGTGATGATTTAATAATTATGTTTCAAATAAATTGCCCCTGTCCCAACATTTTTGGAATGTGTTGCAGGCCTGAAATCCAAGATTGGATGTATATTAACAAATGAAATGAAGTTGACCACACAAAACATGAAATATCTTGGGTTCATAGTGTGTGCGATGAAATAGAGCCGGCCGTAGGAGCCCGTACGGCCGGTTCTATTTCATGTTCTATTTCATGTTTCTGTTTGCGTCCAAATTGTGTGCAAAATCTCACGTGCCACGCAAGTCCGATGTGCGAAATATCGAGGCCGGAGACAGCCCGTAAGCATGTACGGAGGATGTTGGACATGTCCAACAAATTCTACGACTTCCCAGTGAACAGAGAGGCTGCAAGTGTAACTTGCTCCCCCCGCAAGGATTTCGCAAGGAGCCGTCAGTACGTCCTCACGAGCGTGTGTGGCAAGTGTGATGCAAAAGTGATGCAAGTGTGACGTACCTGCGCCGTGCGTTCCATTCTCTTTGTAAGTGGTGAGTGCATGCCACATACACATGTAGCAAGACCAATTCAAGAAGTGAGTACGACCTCCACGGCAATCGCACGTTGCAATTAGCGTCCCTGCTTGAAAGGACATCTCATGTGGCCCCTGTCGTGTTGTTAAGCGTTAATCCAGCAGACGGTTCCGTGCCTTTTAACCACTGAGCATTATTATCCAGCCGGCTGGAATGTGCTCTTATTTTGAAGGGCACTCAGGCAACGAGTGCCCTTCAAAATAAGAGCACATTTCAGAATGTAGATTCTTCCACAGCCCCTTCGACTCGCAAGGCAGATGTACACCTTTCTGCCGAAGCCCTCCTCTACCTCTACGACCTCCACGGCACCCACAATTCGCAGGGGACATACGATCCCACAATTCGTGTGTCCAGTTGTGACCAAGGCTTTACAGACGTTGTTGCCACACTGACTGATCTTCTAAGTTTTTGAGCACTGGCCTGTATTCTGGAACTGCCTCTAATTAATCCCTCATGGACACCTCTGCTACACTGACTGACTTATTGTGTTTGACCTTGGCCGGTTATCGTACTTTGATGAAAGAACTTTGGACTTGCCTTACTGTTTGACACATGGGTTGGGGTCAAAAGTCTTTCAGGTCCATTACAATCACCTCCATCAATTGGAATACAAAACATACTAACTAGAGTGTGGAATTCTTTTATAATCTGACAAATACAAACAAAGGAGACTAGTTTCATCAGGACAATGCCCCAGCTCACAAGCCAGTGGTTGGCATGGTTGCTGTGTTTACTGTGGTTTCCAACTGGTTGACCACCCAACATATGCTCCTGATTTGGCAACTGATTTCCATCTGTTTCCCAATGTGAAAATCACTTGGCTGGGAAGAAATATCAGTGATAATATATCAGTCCCTCGTCTCTTTCTCAGCAAATTTAAGTGTGTGTGCTTCGGTGAGTGACGAGATCATAGCCTTGTTGGCAAACATTATATTATGCACTTAGATAATATTATTCAAAATGAGTTAGCTGACTGAAGTATATGAAATATGTTGCAGTACTTTTAAAACATACAGACAGGTAGTCAGATACAAAAGAAGTTATGTCACTGAAATGTGATGTTACCCATGTAAACCGTGTCTCCACACTCTTGCATTATTTCCCTACATTTCAAACAGAGCCAAAAGCAGCTACAAATAAGCCATTAAGCCTTATCTATTATTGAACAGAAAAAGACCTTTAATGGCTGGAAATCTCTGCCACCCAGATTTTTTATGGCTCTATGATTTAAAGTCTATCACTGTTTATAAAAAGCAGACTTGTTTTTATGAGTTTTCTTTTTGGTAATCTACACACAAAAGCCAGACCACAGTCAGTGGTCCGACTTAATGTGTCCTCCCTATTGTTCTGTGTTGTTTGTTAGTCATGTGATGTCTGACTGCACCCTGTGGATGTTCTTTTCACGCGACAATATCGCTTCATGTGGATGAAGACATTGAGAAGACTGAGCTGGCTGCCCTTTCACCAATAATAACAATGCAGTTCCACTGTCCGCTCTAATATGCCTCTGTGGGTTCAGCGCGTAAATGTGACCATTCAGAGGAAACATTCTCAGGCCTCGCTGCGCAGCCTTATATTTTCTGATCATTTAGGTTGACAAGAGCAGGACACTTTCAGATAGTCCAGATCAGCTGCACACTCATCATGGCTGAAGCTCACTGCGGTGAGTGTTGTGCTGCAGAAGAACTCACAAGTTATAAAGGTCAGCAATAGAATTTTTAATTTGTAGCATGTTGAACAGATGTCATAATTATAATTTCTAAGTGTCTTTTTATTCCAAATAAGATGACCCACCCTGATTATAGGGTGACCCCTCCTTTTTCAAGACATATTTTTGGAAAAAGACTTTCTGAAGACAAAATGTTCTTTTTAAAAAGAAAATGCTTTTATTTGAAAATAATGACAGATAAAATCACACTCAATACACCAAGGCAGGCTGTCATTAACATTTAAAATAAATGTTTTCTGAGATTAAATTTTCACATTTCAGCTGGATGATGGCTCTGGTTATGAGCAGCTTCTCATTTCTTTTTTCAACCATCTACTGAGACACTCACCTCTGTCACTTAGAAGCGGCTACTTTTAGGACCACAGTAAACTTGTCTGACTGTTAGTATTTTAAAATAATGTTTCTTGGGCTTGCCATCTTCGAACAGTACTCTCTGTCACACCATATTTCTTGGCTGCTTGAGAGTTGTTTGATGCTTCTGCTGCATTTATCACAATGACCCCAAAGTTTGATTCATAACTTTTTCTCAGTTATGCAGGCCCTTTGTCCATATAGATTTTTGGTTTTCTGGCAGAAAAGTGCTGGCCTGGCAATGCAGAGCACTCCATCCCAGCATTTTCATCACAAAAAGCGCTGCATGTGGGTTTTGTTTCTATGACAATAGTAAAGTGACAAATTTACAATGTGTAGGGTCCATCCAATCTGCTACAATAGAAAGTTAGAGGGACAGGTCGCTTCAGTCTGGGGTGACACACTCATTTTACGGGTATTTGGTGCCACCTATTGTTGCAGCTGTATTGACATGAAAAAGCCTCGACCCTGAATATAACACAACCCCATTTTTAAGATGTATTTCCAAGAATAAAACAGTCTTATATTTGGAACAGTAAGGTACAATTTGTTTAGTACTAAACAGAATGAAATGGAAAAATATTCGTGTTTATGTGATAATTGTCATGATTTTGAGTGTATAATTAAATAAGGTCAAAAGGCTGAGTTTGTATATTTAATAATACAACATGTAAATGTTGAAATATTTTTTGAATATTCAAGCTGTACTCATAGTGTACACAATTAATTTAAATTAATGTCCTCATTAGCTCATATCACTGGATTAGAGGCCTGTGTTTGGAAGTTGACAACTTTTTTCATTTGCTGAAATACATCTGTCAGAATGTGCTCAGCCTGGCCCCAAAACACTGGGATTATTACAATTTTTGAGGATGACTATATATCATAAAGCTTCATAAGAACTCAAATGGTGTCTTGAATCATTTGAGCTCTTATGAATCCCTTTGAAAATGAGAGGAGTGCAACGGTCTTGGCTACACCAGATGAAAGAAGCAATCAAAGAGAAACGAAGTGTTAAAGTGCAAACGGGCGTGCTGTTGCTCCAACACAACACCCCTTCCCACACAGCAGGGGGCAGTAGCTGAAACTGTGCCTTTGAACTGTTCCCTCACGCTAATTAACTCACCTGATTTTGCCCCATCTGACTTCTACCTGTCTCACAAGCTGTAATCCCACCTGTGTGACCGTTTTCAGTGCGATGATGATGGGGATGCGACTCAGGCTGTTGAGGCTATTCAGCAGCTGTCTCCTCCAACTACCTGGACACAAACAAGTCTTTCAAACCAGCAGTATCAAGGTGATCAGACATTGTTTTTGGAAGCAAACATAAGAAAAGTAACTCTTTTTTTTTTTCTTTTATCTTGTTCAAACGGTAGTATTGGAATACTGCAATAATTTTCATTGGCAAAATTAACACTTAATAATTGTCAATGTAACGGTTTATTGTTGATTTAAGATGTTTTTACTTGCCTGAGTGTTTAATCTGCAGTGGATTGATGTGTGTGCTGTTTTTGTTTTTTGCATTTGCAAGTTCTTCGTTTGGGTTTAAGTGCAGCTGTGACATTACGACGAGCGAGCGGAGCCCTTTCCAAGAATTAAATAAGGAGCTAAATGGAAGAATGGCACCTCAGGTCTCCTCTGTAACTAATGAGGAGGCGATACTGAAGGCGCTGAAAGCAGCCGGCTGATTTGAGGTGAGCGCTAATCACAGCCTTTCCGTGCTCTGACAGCCCGATGTGCTTCCAACAGTTACAATACTGGGGATTAGTGAGTTGCACAGAAATGTGCAATATGTCAAACCGCGATCATTAAATGATGGTTCCTCTTGGTCGCCTCTGCCAAAAATCAAAAGGTGTATTTGTATGCAAATACAAGGTGAGGAGCAGTTCTGCTTCTGACATAATTCCCATCTGTGGTTGAACGCTTATTTTTTGATATCATGGCTCAAGGATTTATAGCATTTGTTTCACTGCCTTGCAGATAAGGCTGTGCACTGAGAACATTCAGACGAGCGACCTAATAAAGTCCTGCTTGCTAATGCATACTCAATGAGCTAAAATTCAGAGAACTGAAAGAGCACGACTCTTGGTTAAGTAGCACAGTTACACTTGCTGAAGTGTGCAGCGGCTTACGATGGCAGCAATTTATGTTTGAAGGCGAATCAGCAAAAAAATGGCGCTTACAACACTACAACACTGCTTAAATAAATAGCTTTCTACTCCACAGAAAAGATGCTTCAACTGTGCAAATATAATCAGTAAAAACTGCAGTGCGCGCTATAGATTTGCTGTGCACGTTGAATCCACAGATCATCACTTTTCAGTCAGCTGCTTTGATTCTCCGAGACAAAATCACCATCAGGTTTAGCTTCAGTCATTAATGAGATGACTGCCAGATCAATTCCTATCGATTGAAAGGCCTCCATTATTGTCCTGTAAGACATTACTGTTGTACTATTATCCCTTAATTGTGTTGAAGTTAGAGCACTGCTGGTGTGTCTCCCTCTCTGGTACAGTATATAATCACACTAATCATCCTTTCTAACACACACAGCCGGAGGTGTTAGTGGCATTATACGGCTGCATTCTAATGGAATCATTAGCACACAGTGATTTCGTTAGTGCAAATCACTGATTGTTGAATGGCAAGAGACTAGAAAGGTTCTGGCTTTACTAAAGAAAATATCTTTACATGATGCAATAACGGAATGAGTCACACAGATAAGTATGTGTTCAGTCTGGGTCCGCTCTATCAGTGTTTGCTGCTAATTCATCAGCAGCACCACAGTACTTTAAAAAAAAAAAGAAGCATATTTACGCTCTGCTTCACTTCAAATACGTCTGTTTCTGAAGGATGGCGCATGCGATACACTTCTTATAATCACATAGCGCTTTCCATATAAATGCAAAAGTTTTGCTCCTAACACGTACTGTACAGGCCCGTAGCCAGAAGGACAAGGGGTCAGAACATATCCCTGCCCTGCCCCCTTTGAGTGAAGGTCCACATTTGAAGACATATTTTACAGACATTTTTTTGCATACAATAATAATAATGAGGAGGGTGAATGCATCTTTAACAACTAAAACACATGCACTAGCCTTTGATCCATGTCGTCCAGTTACTATTACTGAGTGCTCTAGTTTCATTAGTAGAATGCTGCACTAAGTGGAATTGATAAGAGCCGTATAAAAATGTTTACTTTATTTTGTAAAAATAAATGAGTAAAATCATTAAGTAGCAGCTAATTGTTTTCCCTCACTGTAAATCTCACATTTAAGAGCCCACAAGTTCTCAATAGGGTTTAAGTCAGGTGAGGAAGGGGTTCATGCCATTATTGTGTCATCTTTTAGCCAAGCAGTGGAGTACTTGGATGGATGTAATGGAGCATTGTCCTGCATAAAAATCATGGCCTTTATGAATGATGCAGGCTTTTTCCTGTACCACTGCTTGAAGAAAGTATCTTCTAAAAACTGGCAGTAGGTTTGGGAGTTGATTTTAAGTCCATCTTCAACCCGAAAAGGTCCAACGAACTCATCCTTACTAACAACAGCCCATACCAGTACCCCTCCTCCACATTGCTGTTGTTTGACTGGAAGTGGTGCTGTGTGTCCATTAGTGATCCAGCCACAGGCCCCTCCATGTGGTCCATCATTTCATCTGTCCATAAAACCTTTGAAAAATCTGTCTTCAGATATTTTTTGGCCCAGTCTTGACGTTTCAACTTATGAGTCTTGTTCAGTGGTGCTCGTGTTTCAGACTTCCTTATCTTGGCCATGTCTCTGAGCACTGAACACCTTGTACTTCTGGACACTCCAGGTAGGTTACAGGTCTGGAATATGGTGGCACTGGTGGATCATGGGTTCCTGGTAGCGTCACATTTAATTCTTCTCAAGTCTTTTGCAGATAATTTGTGTCTTTTCTTCGTCACACGTTTCTTGTGACCCTGTTGACTATTTGCAACAAAACATTTGATTGTTCAGTGATCACGCCTCAATAGCTTAGCTATTTCAAGAGTGGTGCATCACTCTGAAAGGCATCTTACATCTTTTTTTTTTTTTTTTTGGCCCATTTTGCCTGAGGGAAAGAAGCTCCCTTATAATTTTGCACACCTTGATATGGGGTGTTATTCACTTTCAGCCACACCCTCCCTCATTACACAAATACACAAGTAATAAAAACATTATAAATATAACATGGACACAGGAATGGCCAAAGCGTAACAAGCAGGCAAACAAGTTTGGAATGGCATATGTCACATGTGCACAATTCCATAATTATTGGTCATTTGTGTAAACGTGGTAAAATATAGTGTACACACATTACACATTCCTGTGTGTGCATGTTACA
>OMMV01232569.1:0-11867 GCA_900302635.1 Chatrabus melanurus | reverse complement strand
ATCAACTCCCAAACCTACTGCCAGTTTTAGAAGATACTTTCTTCAAGCAGTGGTACAGGAAAAAGTCTGCATCATTCAAGAAGGCCATGATTTTTATGCAGGACAATGCTCCATCACATACATCCAAGTCCTCCACTGCTTGGCGAGCCAGCAAAAGCCTCAAAGATGACAGAATAATGACATGGTCCCCTTCCTCACCTGACTTAAACCCTATTGAGAACTTGTGGGCCCTTCTTCAATGTGAGATATACAGTGAGGGAAAACAATCCACCTCTTTGAACAGCATTTGGGAGGCTGTGGTTGCTGCTGCACCAAAAGTTGATCATCAACAGATCAAGAAACTGACAGCCTCCATGGATGGAAATCTCATGGCAGTTATTGAAAAAAAGGGTGACTATATTGGTCACTGCATATTTTTGAAATGTCAAAAGTTTCTCAGTCCACCCAGCTGTTAACCTGTGTTGGACTGGCATCCCATCCAGGAGTCGTAGACTCTCCTCTGCTTCACGCTACAGAATCCAGAGAAAGCACCAGCCCAATGGGCCTCAGGGCCTATATAGGGCTTACTTTTCCTGGGTTTACAGTCGGGGAGCATGATGATAGGGCTGGCCACGGATGTGTGCAGGTGCAGTGAGGAAGCTGTCTGCACCAGGTGGGGAGGAGACCGGGTAGATGGAGATGGAGGAAAAGAATGTGTTGCAGGAATAAAGTGCTCAACTGCTTCACCTCAGGGAGCTTTGGTAGGTGCTGCTCCCGCTCACCCGCTTTCATGCTCTCCTCACCAGAAAAGCTCTCACTTCTGAGTCCACAATCTAAACAACGTGTCAGGTTGAAACATATCCAGCTCTTAAAGGGGATGACAGATGACACTGATTGGTTTAATTCATGTTACGTCCATAGCACACCCATGATTCGTTAAGTGACCAAATACAACCCCTTTGCTTTGATTCAAGATTCAAAGATTTTTTTATTTTTTTTATTGTCAACTCCCTATACACAAGACATTCAGGAGAATCGAAATGCCGTTTTTCTCTTGCCTTAGTAATAAAAGAGAAAAGGAATAAAATAGAATGTAAGAGACAGAATGTAAGTGACACAAAGTGACAAAAATGCACAACAGAGTAGCTTGTGTGATGTACATAGACATTTATGCGAATTAGCAAATGACCGATAGCAGCAGATATGACGGTATTTCAAATGGTAGCAGTCAAGTACAAGGACGGTCAGCAGCAGATGTAATAATAATGATATAATAATAATAATAACAATAATAATAATAGTGTAATTGTGTGATGTACATAGGCATTTGTGCAAGTTAGCAAATGACCAATCGCAGCAGATATGACAATATTGCGAATGGTTTGTGCGCCTTAGTTTGTGCTGAGATTGCATGTTATGTACATAAAGTCAAGAAGGACTGCACTTGCACGCTTTAGACCGTGCACTTTAGATCATTAAGATAGTGCCAAAAGATTCACAAAGGTCAGAACCACACTCTTCCTTGGGAAGATCCACAAAGGATATTTCCACAGAATGCTGTCTCATTTCACAGCATCACTTGATGAATGATAAAGGTAGCCACATGTATTAACATGGCTGTAAGTGTCCGGTACTTTGCTGTGGTGGCTAACACAAGCATCTCACAACCTCCTTATTTGTTTTATATTTTTAGAATGCGCAAATATGTGTTTTTAAAACACCTGGTAATCTATATTAGCTTGCTGCAATGGCACATAATATGATGCATTTAAAAAACTCAAAGATATTCAATTTACACTCACATTTGACAGCAAAAAGCAGCAAATCCTCATATTTCCATTGTTGCAGTGTCAAATGAATGACTTTTTACCTCCGCCAAGGAGGTAATGTTTTCACCAGCATTTGTCTGTTAACAGGATAACTCAAAAAAATAATGAACAGATTTCAATGAAATTTGGTGAGCAGGTACATAATGTACCAGGAAATAAGTTTTGGAGCTGATCTGTAATATGTTCTGTAACTGAGATCCAGAAGAATGTTTGGCACATAGCAACATTTAACTCAAAAGGTTGTGAGAGGATATTGATGAAATTTGGTGAGTAGATGGATAATGTCACAGTAAAAGAGGGATTTTATTTTGAATTTGATCTGCAACATATTTTGGATCCAGGATCCTGAAGAAGTTTTAAGCAATACGTGGCCTTGGCAGAGATATGCGCTCTCCAAGTGCCTTCTCATTATTGGTACGGAAGTACCAATACACAGGAATGGCACGGATGCGCCTCTAGTGCAATACAAATAATTCACAGCAAAAACTCTGGAAAAACTGAACACTTGGCTATAAAAAGTAACTAGAAGTCTTATTCGGTGGTTTCTCTATCCAACGAGCCTAAAAGCATGCCTAGAAATGCTCTCTAACATACTTTAATAAACATTGAAAAAAGTACCATTTCTCCATCTTCTTCTTCTTCCGCTTTGTCCAAGCCTAGGTCATCAATGGTTCACCTTCAGAAACTGTTCTTGGTGCAAATTCAAGCCAACGGTTCCTAGCTAGCTCCTTTTACAATTAATTCTTCGATATTTGCACATTTTGAGTACATACAGGAGAGAAAACCTCTCTCTGCTTCTATAGTAGTGTTGTGGCGTTCGTGAACAATCTGATTCTTTTGAATGGCTCTTTCGTATGAACGATTCACGAATCGCATTCAAAAGAATCGGATCGTTCGAACAATCTGATTCTTTTGATCGACCCTTTCTTATGAACGAAGTGAACAGAGCCCTACTCAGCTGGGAGCCGTTCATCTTGTCAATCAGTGTGCTGAAGTTTCACTCATTGAACTATATTACTGGAATGGACAGACGAGGTTTGCAGGCGTACAACAAAGCCGCCAATGCTAAGTGTTGAATATTCACTATATGTATGTGGCTACAGCCAGATTAGCAACATTTTTTCAGCATGTAAACAAATCAATATCTGGTTCTTGACAACAACATAATACTCTTGCTTGCTGTGGTTAAAATCACAGATACTGGCTTGATAGCTCAATTGGTAGAGCATATATCTGAACATCCAAAAAATCTAATCAAAAAATGTTTAAAAAAAAAAAGATATTGATGAATTAACCAAAGTGGTTATGACATTTATAGGGTAACAATGAGTCTGGTCCACCTCGAATAAGCCCAGCCCTATTTTCCAGACAAAGTGGCCTTATTATAGGGGTGGACTCTCTTGAGGGGGAGGCCAGTCTGGCCACCTGTGGGGTTAATTACATAACTGTATTGTAAGCACAGGTTTCTAAAGGGGTAGTACTTAAAACAACTTTACAGCTCATCCTCAATGTGTGTGTTTTGTTAAGTCAGTTTTATTTCTATCATCACTATTATACATTTCAATCTAGTTTATTAATTGACTTAAATTTAACACTAAATTTTACATCATACTAATAAAAATGTGAGTAAAAAAAAGTTTAGCATTTAGAAACAAGTAGAGGCCGGGCCAAATGTGTGTTGACATCCAAATTAATTAATACTTCAAGTTCTTCAAATTGTCGACTGACAATCTCGCCAGCCTTCAAATGAACGTGAAATTGGTGAATAACTGGCCGCCACATCCAGGATTTTGAAACGGATTTTAATGATGCTACAACGGACGTTTCCATACATTTTGATGCATCATTATTGACACATGTCGTGATTATGCCGGTTGGAGAGTCACAACGGCTGGTGAGGTGGACAAGAACTATCAATGTCAACAGAAAGTGGCCTTTCCAGAGGGGAAATATTACAATTTTGCTTGAATTTGGGTGCCGCTGGCCGTGTTGGAGAGGTGGCCATTGGCGAGGGGCAGTTTTAATTGAGAATCTGTCCGGGCCAGAAAAAGTGGCCGCAAAATGCGGGTGGCGATTAGCAAGGGGGGGCTGTTAGAGAGGGGGACCACTGTATTTAGAACTGGACCAGTGATTCATATTTCAGACAGCCTTATTCTTATTTTTTTAAATATATGAATATAATATAAAGCATTTATTTTTAAAAGAATGCATCAAAAAGCTCCCAAATGCGTCCTTAAATGCAATACTAGATCTCGTGGGCCCCTATCATAATATCTTACATTTTTCTTCTGAAATGTTAAGCTAAAAGTGTACTGATCCACATTTATATTGAACAACTCTCCTCGTATGATCAGTCCGCTGCCAGTTTAGGCAGCAGGAGATAACACGACCAAGATAATTACAAAAGTTGATCTTTTATATGAATTACGGAGATTTCATGGATGGGATGTTCGGTGAATAACCATGCTGCCTATGATGATTTTAAATATGTACAGAGTGACATTTTATGAGATGCTGTCATTTGTGCAAAATCAAACAAACTTAATGTTGACAAACTACTGAAGGCAGTCTAGCATGAAGTTCAAAGGAGAGCCGCACCTAACGCATTAATTATTCTAATTAAAGACATTCCATGCATTATTTCTTTTCTAGTTTACAAATCAGAATTTTAAAAGGAAATTATAATGCACCTCAATAATAATGTGTGACATCTAGGTGATTTATAGGCTTCATATTCCACTGCAATTAACTGCAACTGATCAGACTACTGTGATTGATATTAACTGGTGGTAATTAATTTCAACTAATCAGACCGCCTTGATTGATATTAAATTTGTCTGGGATTCAAAACCGCAAAATAATGGTTTTTCGGCAGTAACTCAATAAATCCAACACCACTGCCAGTTGCCAGTGCATTTTATTTTCATCCTCATAATTAGTATTATTAAAAACACACACACACAAACAAGTAATAAAGAAAACATTACAAATGTAACATGGACACGGAAATGGCCAAAGCGTAACAAGCAGGCATTATGCAGAAATTAAGCAGAAATTATGCACAATTTTAATGATCATGGACATAATTCAAATGTTTACACATTAAGCCACCATGCACATGTCATTTATACATCACATTGACTAACCTGCACCAAAGATTCCACAACAGTGCAGCACAATCATAATATTACAATTATTTATAATTCATACATGTCTCCTTGTAACATGCACATACAGATATGTGTAATGTGTGTACACTATATTTTACCACGTTTACACAAATGACCAGTATTTATGGAATTGTGCACATGTGACATATGCCATTCCAAACTTGTTTGCCTGCTTGTTATGCTTTGGCCATTTCTGTGTCCATGTTACATTTGTAATGTTTTTTATTTATTACTTGTTGTAATACTTTGTATTCCACCAAAATCTGGTTAAGTTTGGTACATGTGAACACGATCACACTCAGATCTGCACCAATCAACACATGTGAGGTCTGGTCTCGAGCCAAATTCAAGTGAAACCCATAAAAATACAGAGGTATTTAGAACATGCTGCAAAACTATGTAATGAGAATTAAATGGCTTTCATTGGTCTGCAGTACAGTGTCACGTGAAAGCCAAAAAAATAATAATAATAAGATGCATTTTTTTAAAGAGTCAGGCGGCAAGTTCATGCAAAACACAATTTTGGATAGATAACTCATTTAATTGACTAAAACCGAGTTGGACTACATGTATCACCTATAGCACCTTATTCCATTCTCTGGAGTTATCCAGTTTGTAGATAATACTTTGTTCCTTTTTCTTAACAGGAATAACCACAGTGAACCCACAACTACATTGTCAACATCTGAACACAACATCATTTCCAACTTATCCCGCACTTTCCCTTCCTGTTTGGGAAGCTGTGTGTCCTTTCCTGCCCACCCTCACACCCTGCCCACCAGATGGCAGTGGGACAGATCCATCATTGCTCGTGAGGACTGTCACGTCTGTCGCACCATCTCAGCATGGCGTGCAGCGCCTCAGGGCGTGTCCATGCCCGCCCGGTGCCAGCGTTCACGAGCATGTCAGCTGTTGCGCTTCCAATGTGCCATGAGCTGCAGATGCTACTCATTTGCAGGTTAATGTATTTTGGGCAGAGCGGTGTCAGAGCGCTGGAGAGCGAAGTAAGGCGGCTATCCAATTAGAGCAGAACAGATTAGGGGGGCTTTTTAAATTGCAAAGTCATTGCGACAGACTGTGGGCGAACCTGTAAGAGTGCGGTGCAGAGCGAGTTAGGTAACAGTGCCTTACCGTGAAAATCTTGTTATGGTTTTGTGTGGTTGTCCGTCTCTGGCAGGCATATTGAGAAACAGCGGCTGCAGGAGTGGGTGCAGGACTTTCTGGCGATGTGGGCAAGGTGTGCTGTAGAACACACAAAGACACACACCCCGTACATCATTTTAAATCTGAGTGGATGACAGGCTCGACGTGCGCGACTATTCCTGACAAACACAGAGCCAAGAGTTCAAATTGAATTACATAAAAATGTAGCCATTTGCTCGGAGAAGTTATTTTTATGACTGCGTGTCTCCAGGGTAACAGGCTAATGACACTCATCTCACAGCCTGGTGGCATCCAAATCCATTACACTACCTAACCCGTGGCATTACAAATCTGCTTGCCATCATCCAATTTGCATCCTGTAAATTGCCTTTTCATTTTATGAAGAAATGGTTCTCCATTTCTAATATATGTGTCAAAAGGATTACCAGTGTAATATTAATATTCCTGCAGACAATTAGACATCACAAAGGGAACATTGTGTCCGTAAAATTACCCGTGGTTTAGTTGGGAGTGTGATCCGGAGAACGAGGAAGAGATTGCTGCTATCGAATTTTCAAAGACAGATGTTCAAGAAGGAATGATGTGTCTCATAAAGATAATTAAAAGCACAAGTACCTCTCACATTGCCTGGTTGAATCAATCAGTAAGGGATTTATAAAAATAAAAAAAAGTGCTGATCATGTTTTCTTTGCTTGGAACATTTCCTGTTCTTGAATATTTTTGGATACATTTTACGGCATAAATTTGACGCCAGTCAAAAGTTAGACTTCCTAACTGTGCTCCTTTAAATGCAATGTTTTTTTTCCACCCGAGCTGCAGTTTGTTTAATCCAATGTGGGATTGCAGGTCCTTGGAAACAAATGTGTGTGCATCAGCATGCAGAGGTGGCTTTCCCCATCTGGGATCAGTTATTATACGTGTCTGTAACTCTGTGGAACTTAAAGCTCTGACATTGATCTCTTAGGCAGCGGATCACCATCTGACTTTCTCTCCAGTGACTTCTCCACATTTGGTGCATCTCAGAAGCAGCTAAACTACAATATGTGTGCAGTTTTGTTTCCCCATATATCTTCTGCTCAGATTATAATATAAAATAAGGATTGCCAGACTCTCCCCTTCTCTAATAGATAATCCAGGCTTGTTGCTGCCTTCGTGCTCATGGTTATAAGGTTCGGAAATCACTCTCATGTGGGTTAATGAAAGGTTTAGGGTAGACATCCCCCCGCCCCCAAAGCCTCACACCGACACACAAAGAGAAGTAGCATCTCCAGACATCCAGTCCACCCGGCTCGTGCACACATCTCTCAGGGTGTACTCGCACTATGCACTCTGGGATGCACCCGAGCGTGTTACGGCCCCAAAGTCCACTTTGTTTGACTACTGTGAGTGCTCTGAGCTGTGGCCGGGGCCGACCAGCTTGAGGTGGTCTGGGGCATGAGCTGCAGCCGCATGTAGTGTGAGCACAAACAACACCGGTGCACCGACGTCATATCACTGGCACGACTTCAATTATAACTAATATTATTATTACCACTTGGATAATACAGTCTTCAATTCATTCAACAACATTTGGGTTAAAATCGAACCTGGTTTGTCACCTTATTGATGAACATGAATTGTGGTCAGTGAGCAAAGCTGTAAAATCCTCTGTCATCATCTGCTGCCTCCGTAAAAATCCTGTCATGCATGCAGTATGATTTATTGCTAAATCATAAAGGGGTGCTCGTGGCTGAGGGGTTAAGGCGCATACCACATGTCACAGAATGCGGTTTGCAGCATCCCTGTTTCCTCTCACTGTCTCTACAATAAAGGGTGAAAAATGCCCAAAAATATATCTTTATAAAAAAAGCAGTACAAACACATGGTTTTCACAAAGTACAGGGAGGAAGAAGGTGTTCTTACATATTGTTTGTTGCTTGTTTGTTTATGTTGTTGTTAATATGTACATATGTAAATATATTTGGTTATTTATGTTTGTCAACATATAAAAAAAGAGAAAGAGGAGAAAAAAAACAGACAGAGAAATAGGAAGTCAATGGATGATTAATTGCTGAGTGGTGGAGAAGGGGTAGGATTGAATAAGCTTAGGCTTCTTCCTACTCCTTTTTGGACATGTTGAGTTAAAATTGTTTGAATAATTTTGATTTGCTTTTGTGTTCTTCTCACATGTCTGAAATAAAGCCTTCATTCATTCATTCACCTTGTGATAACATAGACGTGATTGGCCCAAAGATGGAGTGCAGTGTGAGTGCAGACCAGCGGGTTGGGGGGGGAGTCATGCTTGGGCATGGTCCAAGGCATCTGGGCCTAGTGTGAGTACATCCTCAGGGACACAACCTCACCGGTGGACAAGGTGGTGTAAAGCCAAACATAGTCCCTGAAATAGCTTAACTGCTTATTTATGGTAACAGAGCACATGTTATGGGATCACCATCTTCTTTTTTTATCTTGGATAATTTCCCAAATTTAAAACAGCTCCTTTGTCAGTTGGCCAAGGTAATAACAGTTATGCTGTGTGCTCTCCAATGTTGAGGAAGCTACTCTGAAAGCATAGCTTTCCCAGCTACCATTTGCTTTACACTGGAAGAAGTTGAACTACACCAAAGCAACCCCGGGAGAAATCTCATTTGGTTCACTAAAGCTACCTAGAAAAAGTACTTAGACTACTTTGTAAAAAAAAAAAAAAATAGCCACTCAACTGAGTTTAATGCAAAGAGTGCCTGAACAACTGACAGTCTTCAACCTGCTACCTTTTATACCATATAAAAAGCTTCAACAATGGTTAAAGAACGGGCCTTTCATTTTACTCTTCAGGGCAGAATTTCATGTATGCATGAAACACCAACCACGAGTTTTGGGAAATCCATACCAAAATATTTGTTGATATTCACAAATATCATCAATGCTTCTTTGCAGCCTGTGTTGATTTTTACAAAGCATTTGATTTGGTTGACTTAGCTGGTCTCAGCAATTGAGAAGCTGAGTGAGGAATCCAGCTGTCTGGGTTTGCGATGTTCCTGGATCAACAGTAAGATCCAGGCTTTCAATAACTTCCTGGACTCACACATCACAAATGTATCTGTATGCTGTGAAAGTGTTAAAAGTATAGAAGCATTCACTTACCTTCGCAGTGCCATTTATGTGTCTGGGCCATTATGCTTTGAGATTGAGAGATGCCTGGGAAGAGCTTATTGAGCCATGAGGTTGCAGGACAGAGGTGTTTGGCGATGCCAATATCTTTGCAGGAGGATTTAAATGTGCTTAAATTGTGCTTTTTGTCTTACTGTATGGTTGTGAGACTTCACTCACCAGTGACCTACAGTGATGACTGAATGTCTTTGGTACCAGGTCTGTCCAGAGGATCCTTGAGTACCGCTGGAATGACTTCGTGTCAAACGAACAGTTACTTAGTGAGACGCAGATGAAGAGGGAGAGAACATTAGTTACAGCATTTTGGCCATCTTGCTTGTTTCTCTGGGCACGATCCAGCATGAAGGTGCTTCAGTGTTGAGGATGTTAGCAACTGGAAATGCGCAAGGGGACATCCACATTTCACCTGGCTGTGCCAGATACAGTAGATGGTTACTTTTCAGAGGTGGTGATGGATCAGCTGTCCAAGACCCAAGGCAGTTCCATAGTGTGGTGGATGCGGTGACACATGGCATCAATGCATGCTCCCAGACCTGATCTGTACAAAAATGGAGCATTTGCCATCAGTGCTTTTCTAAAAGCACAATATCTTCCAAAAATGCATGATAGCAGTTTTGATTTCATAGCTTTCAACAGTACTTTGAGGCACCCCTCCAAAAATGAGCTATTCTTTAGGGGGGAAAGCTATCACATTAATTATGCTGTCATGCCTTTTCAGATCTAGAGTAACAGACAGGAATTTTTGCCTAATTTGGTACCAATATAACATTCAGCTCATGCACTAAACACAGTGCATTTTCTATTAACAATGTCAAATGCCACAGAAATCATCCAGCATTTTTTCCCACAATTAATGCAGAAATACAGATCAACTTTTACATATCAGCTGCTCCATCTTTTATTCACACATAATGCCAGAATTGAATATTACCAGAGGATACATGGCTTTCAGCACAAATGTGAAAGGGGCTTTAAGGAGAAGTTCTAGGCTCTATTTTTAGATGTTTTGTTGGTCACCTTTTCACTAAGGACAACAATGAATTTAATTGGAACATTATTTATTAAGAACGCAAACACCCCGGTAGCAAGCAGAAGCTAACTGGATAATTAATATTATTGGACATGCCAATAAGAAATCAGAGTAAACCACTTCTTGTCACCACTGAACAGGCGAAAACCTCATTAGAAGTGACCGGTTGCAGGGACCGCTTCAATGTGGAGCTAAACGTGCGCATGCTTACCTCAATAAATGTAAATAAACTTTTTAAAACAACCGATAATAATTAGCTGCTTACATTAGCCTATCCAGCCTCAATTGTTTTTGTATTTTTATTCTTTTATTGTATCACTGAGTGATTACAAGTCAACTGCAGAGGAGGGGCATGTCCTTCAAGACCCAGCCCCCTCCTCCTTATTAACGAGAAAAGTTCTGTGTGAGGTTCAGCTTGCCACGAAATGAAGTCTATAGCTGATGCAAACTAGTAGAGGCACTAAAAATACACCAATCAGCCATAACATTGTGACTACATTCCTAATATTGTGTAGATCCCCCTTTTGCCACCTAAACAGCCATGACCCATTGAGGCATGGACTCAACTAGACCACAGATTGGATTGTTCACTGGTTTTCCTTTCTTGAGCCACTTTTGGTAGGTACTGACCACTAGAGACTGGGAACATCCTACAAGGGCTGTAGTTTAGTCAGGTTCACTATGTATTTTTGCTCAGATTTTATGGAGATTAGCAAAGTAGCACATTTTTGGAAAACTCATAACACCAGGACTCAAAAAAACAAATGTTTGCATTTACAATGTTTCAGATTCCCAATTTCCAGATATCTGTGGTGCTAACTGACATAGAGAATTCATTTAAAGTGCTGTTTTCAGACGCCAGGAATTCACAGATGGCCTTTTAAAATCGCTATTCCTGAAATATAATTAATTTTGAGCCATTTTCAAACATCAGAGGTGAAAATATTGCTACGAAGGTGAAGTTGTGTTTCATTGAAATACTAACACAAGTAGATGTAATAGATGATTAATTTTGTACTGGTATATAGTACACTGGTCAAAAGAAAATAAGACTCAAGAAATGTTTGTTAAAATTTTCAACCCCCCAAAAAAATAGTTTTCTGTGTTATGTGCACGTTTTTATTGATCCTTGACTCTAATTACTGAGTATGTTTTGTTTGTCATGCGTCATTGATTTCTGCTCAACAGACTCAAGAGTGTGACAATCACTGTTCACTGTTCACATGCAGTGTCAGGTCAGTGCTTTAAAACATGGAAGCCAGCATGGGCCAGCGATGTCTCCTGACCTTAATCCCATAGAGAACATTTGGGCAATGTTGGACACAAGGGTCAGAAATCGGAATCACGCCGTAACGAATGTTGCAACTCTAACAGCAGCTCTCCAGGAGGATTGGAACAACATTCCTCAGGTGGTGATCCGGAACACTGTTGTTTCGATGCGGAGACGTTGTTTGGAGTGTGTAAACCTGAACGGTGCATTTACCCATTATTAATGAACAGTTTCAGTCGTTATTTCTTCCAATAAAGCAGTTTTTGAAGAAAAAT
>OMMV01232566.1:0-11946 GCA_900302635.1 Chatrabus melanurus | reverse complement strand
CATAACGCTGCTTTTGAGTAATAAACCGACAGTGTAATGTTGATATTTTGTGCCCAGCAAACTCTTAACGTTTTGTCTGTTTTCTACATTGGACCACATAGCTCTTAATCTTCAGTCTATTTTATGCGCTGAGTACAGAGCAGACACAAAAACAACAATGAAAATCCCCTGCACTACAGGCGGTCAGATCGCTTGAGATTCCCGCTTGTTTACATAATACAAACACAATAACAACGTCTAAAAACCTAGATAATATGTTCACGAGAGTCTTATGCACAATATACAAAGGGTTTTACCTTGCGATGTTGATGCCATTGTTCGTGAGCAGACGTTAAATTGCAGCGCTATCACTGCGTTTAGTAGGAGATCGCCATGTTTTTGAAATCTCGCGCCGCAGTCACCTGTCTGAGATTTTGCGAGAACAGCGCGAGAATTGAAACGTCAATAGGGCAAATAGCTTTCTGACTCTGAATGTAATGTGAGGTTTAGTTTCTTAGCAGCTAAGTTATGCTAGCTCTCGTGGTCGTGTCTGTAAGCTAAAAACAACACTGAGAACGTGGTTAGCAGCTGAGCTAATTTTGTACTACATGTTCATTTATGTGAAATTCGTGTACTTTTATTTCTGTATTTTGTTGCAGTTTTATAGATGAATGCACTCAAATGGACGAATGAGTGCCTGTTGGAAAGTCAGTAAACCCACAGAAAAGCACGCCCTGTGGATTTATTGGGATTTCAACCGCCCATTTAAGTGTTAGCTAGCTGTCTAGTCCTGCAAGCTGTACGAGGGCGGCATACCTGGCCTCTTGACTAAGTTTGATAGTTTGAGCTCCCGTGATACGTCCCTGGGATGGACAACATGTAGGCCTTTAAGATGATCAGTGAGTCCTGATGCAAAACTATGCCTCTGCAGGTAAACATCTGAAATCATGCCTTCCTCTGTGTGAAAGAACGCCATAAACACCTGAATAGTTGATGGTTGGAGTCTTTCAAAGCTGTGTGTTGGTGAATGGAGCGTGGATGGCCTGATTTTATGGTGGATATTGATGGATTTTGTAGCAATCAATGCGGAGAGGTGAGGCGTGCGTGTGTGCCAATCGGCGAAAATGATGATACCGGCTACTTTTAGCATGGGAAAAAAAAGAAATATGTAATTAAGTAAGTGGGTTGTTAATCGCGGCTAAAAAATGTCCTCTGACACTTCACATATATGTCAACTATCAGTCTGTGCAATTATAGAACCGTAGATGTTCACATGGCGAAACGTATAGTGGCAGAGAGAAACCTGGTTCCTTCCTCAAAGCCCGTATCTCACTGGGCTTGCGCCCAATTGGCGAGTGACACGAATGGCGTCTAATTTTGCTCTTGGTCTCAATTTAGTCTGAAATGTTTCTCGAAGCATAATACCGGTAGAGCTGCAAAGGAGACTGATAATGTTTCGTTGTGAAGATGCTAGAGACCTCTGCAGAACTGCAGGGTGTATACAAGTGTGCATTTTGTGGACGACACACTTGTTGTGGCTTCCCTAAGGATTCCGTTGAAGTCTCACAGACTACTGTCTGCTCTATGTCTTAGATTAAATCTGGCTGGACTTCAAGATCAGACTGTTTCACAGGCGCTTGCATGAAGTCTGGCTGGAGGACATGCAGACATGGACACAAGTGGTGACCCCGATGGAATGTGGGAGTTCATCTGTGACCAGACCCTGAAAGTTGCCAGGAATAACATGGGAGTCACCAGTGTCCACAAGAGGAGGTGTTTCATACCTGAGGGCACTCTGAATATCATCCAGAGGGGTCCCAGTGCAAGCCTTGATAGCAATGCCAGGATGTATAGGGAACTGAGGCTTTCTCAGTTCCCTATACATCCTGGACTTGGCTGTGATGGCCCTGAGGGTAGACAAGGAGGTGGTTGCTGGAGGAATCTTTGATCAGGTGACTCACCATCTGTGGCGTAATGACCCTCAGCCTATTTACAGAGGAATCAAGGCATTCCTCCAAACCTACACCTTTTCCTATTACAGTCATGGTGGGAGGTGGTTTGCTCTGTACTGCCACGTTGAACTGGATACTTTGAACAGTTGTAGAAGGTTGATCCTCCATCTAGATTGGTAGACATCTCCAGTACCAGGGTTCTTGTGGCTGATTCTCCAGTCAACTGCGAACAACCAAATGTTGATTAGAATGCAAAGGCATGAGGCAGCTGAGGGCAGTAAAAGCTCCAGGGTTCTGTGGTATTGGAGCTGAAATCCTGCATGCTGCTGGAGAAGCTGTGCTGCTGGCATTGCAAACAATTTTTGTTTCAATCTGGGAGACAGGTATCATCTGTATGGACTGGAAGAAAGGACTTGTCATCTCCCTCTGGAAAAGAAAGGGTGATTGTTTGGATTGTAACAACTGCAGGGCGATGACACTGCTCCCTGTGCCAGGAAAGGTCCTTGCCACGCAATACAAAAAAAGCATTTGTTGCGTCTACTTGACTCAGTCATCTTGTTGCTTTAACTGAGTTAGGTTATGTCAGTGTAAGGTGTTAGGTTTTCAACAACGCCACCTGACGTGCTGGTTGCCGCCTGCCACCACATCCAGCACACTATGGAACTGCCTTGGATCCTGGATGGCAACCATCCAGGCACACCAATGATCCATCTGCACCTCGAAAGTAACCAGCTATCTGCTACATAAGTTGAAAACTAGATATTTGACTCTGATTTTCTACATTTTGTAAAGTTTATCTCATCAGTAAAATAAACTTTGCTGACTTGTTACTGAAATACACTTGTGAGTCATTTCATCTGGGTCCATGCTCAAAACAGGTCCTTCCAGTCATTTTCAGAAAAAAAAGTTTAAATGGATCGAATTGGGGCCAACCTGAGTAATTCAAAATCTTCTGTTGCCAACATCTGAGTCGTTAGATGAATTTTGTTGGTTTTGACCATTATATCTGTTGTCATGGTAACACAGTCTTCCACCTATAGGCTATTGTTTCTTGCAAATAATGTGTAGCTAAAAATTAAGATCATACAACCAGTGGTTCCTGAAATATTGGCTAACATTCACTGAAGCACAGATGGACAGACGTGTGAAATAGAATGCATGACACATAATGTTTTGGTCGGCACGCAGGTTGCGCAACCATGCAAAATTCTCTTACATTTTTTATTCACATTCTACAGCCTGTTATGTCACATTGTGTGCATTTTGTCAGTTTTATTAATTTGAAGCTACTTAATAAGCATATTATTCTGACAGCATTTTAAAACCTTTATCTGCAAAGGAAGATCAGAACTTATCGCTGAAATTTGAGCATGTTGCTTTTCTGACAGATTGTGGTCTCTCCTTTTGCACATTTGCAGGAATGTTTCCTTTGGAGTGCTGCACAAAACGCTGAAACGTAGCAGAGCCTGTCCGTATTGGGAAGTGTGTCACGTCAAGTGATGACGACAGGAAAATCATCATGGCATCTGTGTCATCTCGTGCACGTATATGCTGCTCCCGTGCCCTAAGACCTCCCACCCCTACAAACCATCAGTAGGTGGAAAATTCATGGCAGGCTGACTCTGCCCTGAAATCATTTTGTCATGTGTGTAAATCTGCTCTATAAACCGCACAACCCAATTCAATTAATTCAATGCATTTATAAAGCACCAAATCTTAAGTCACCTCAAAGCACGCTACACAGGTAAGGCCGACCGCTTATGCACTCCATGAGTAAGCACATTTCCTAAACAAAGGAGCACTGAGCCTTTCAAGCAGTGCCACGAAGACACTGCTGGACTCGTCTTGGTACCATTTACTGACTCTATGTCCAAGCAACTCACCCAATTGAAGATTCACAGATAAAAATGAAAATGGATGTCACTAAAGTATACCACACACCTCGGGAACATCTAAAAAAAACTAAATAGAACAAATCTGGATATCGGTAATTACACCAGATTACTGTTCCCAGTTTTGCCATTCCATGTCTGCACACATTCAGTCAGAAATCAACGGCAAAGGATGGCATGGAAATCATAAGGAAGAGTTGAAATTTCTTAAGTTACATGCCTATTGTCAAATATATTTTGAAAGACTTTAAGTATTCATCAACAGAACGAAAGTAAAGATATTTTTGTATAGCTACCTCCATGTTGGCTTATATTTTTGTTGGTGTTTTTCTGTCAGTTAGTTTGTCAGCAGGCTATCTCAAAATGACACAATTATCAGTGGTATATGGTCGAGAGGTAGCCCTTTGGTGGTGGTTAGTGAGGTCCCCCTTCATGTGAAGCGACCTTGGATATTGAGAAAGGCGCTATATAAATATAACTTCATTCATTCATTCATTTTGGAACCACAAATGCTGGTGCTGATCCAGATCAAGGGGTGGACCCTTGGATCTTGGAACATGATTCCTTTGATGTGGATAATGCATTTCAGCGTTGACCTTAATTCCTTTGATCCTGTGTTGAGGCTTGCTGATTGGTCCAGCGATCAGCAGCAAGCAAGCCAGACAGACAGACGGCAACGAAAAAAGTAACTTTCTTGGCACGGTTCAAAAATCAAAGAAAAGCAATCATGATCAAAGATGAGTGATCAGGATCAAAGATCAGGATCAAAGTTCAGAAATTGTGATCTGGTGATAAAGATGAAAAGTAAGCAATCACGATCAAAATTGCTGATCAAAGATCAGTGATTAAATGTGATTGATCAGGATCAAAGTTCAGCAATCAGGATCAAAGGCCAGGATCAAAGCTTGCGGATAAGGATGAAAGGTGAGAAATTACGATCAAAAGTGCTGATCAAAGATCAGTGATTAAACACGAGTGATCATGAACAAAGATCAGGATCATACGTCAGTAATTAAAAAATTGTGATTGATCAGGATCAAAGGGCAGCAGTCAGCATCTAAGAATGTTAGAGAAGAGATGAAAGGAATAAAACTCACAATGAAAAAGGAAGTGATAAAAAGGAAAATGTCAACAGGACTGTTGGACCTTGACGGACATATGCGCTCTTTGAGTGGCCTTCCAGTTTCATGTTTTTTTTGTGAAGAAATTGATGTTTTCCAGCACTGTTTGCAAAATTTTGTACTCATATATTCAAGGTCAAGATTAAATGCCAGCAAAATGTCCAGAAAGGTAGTTTTATGGCTGCTAATTCAAGTACAGACTCCAAATAAGCTGCTCTCCAATTGCGATGATCTGAACTCTCTATAGTATGAGAGCTGGATTTACTGTTCGAACTAAACTGCACTGTTGCTTCAAGTCTTTTCTTAATCTTCTATTAAATAAATGCAGCTTTTGAAGTTAAAAAAAAGCCCTCTGTCCCCAAACTCGTTTCTTCTCCACTTCCTCCTTTTCCCTTTCCTCGCCGGTCTCCCCCCTATTGACAAGAACTTTGCTCCCTTTAATTTGCAGCCCATTGTACCTTCGGGGACAGTGTAATGAGACAGAAGGAGTTTAACTCTCTTTCCTTCTGTCGTCCCCATGTGATTGCATGCTCTCTTGTCCCAACCCTGTTTTCTTTATCAAGCAGTCTCAGTAGTCCTCACGGCCCAGTGAAAAACTGTCTCACTGCTTCTGGTAAGTTTGTCTCGCTCACATGCAGACTGAGTTCACAGCTGAAGTATTGATATTCAGCGCACGGACATTCCGCCTTCTGCTGCAACTTGTCTCCCCACTCTTTATCTTTCTGTAGCCACTCTTTATGCTATCTTCACCCCATCATGGCACCTCCCACTATTTCCCAATTGTGTTCATGAGCGGTCATGCACCCTTTTGAAGCATTCTTAAAGCGATATTATTTAAGATAATGTTAAATAAATGGTGCGTAGATAAATGTGTCTGGGATTTGATGTTGAGCATTCTCAAATTCAGATAGTTCTGTGACTGCATGTAGATCCATTTCTGCTGTCAGCAAAACTTAAGCCCACCATGTCTCATCATAGATTTCTGTGACATATATTACTGAACTCCATATCTGCAGGGTTTAAACTGCCATTACATTTGTATCCTCAGCAGGCGACCTGAAATTTTCAGATGGTATGGTTTAAATAACCTAAGAAGAATAACTACTAAGAAGCCTAATCAGAGCTGCTGTGAACGGTTTTGCCTGTTTCTGTTGCTGCAGCAATGAAGTGAAATGTGTAAAGTTATTGCTGTCCGTTAATGCTGAATGTGCTTCACCATAAAAAGCATTTGAAGTAGGGATTTCCCAATCAAGTTTTTTTGTTGTTGCCCCTGAGCCAAGTCATTTAATACTGAGTATCTGTCGATACAGAGTCCTGATCCAATACTTGTATTTTCCTAGATACATTGCACACTGCAAGTATGTTAAAGTCAATCAGCTCTGCAATGCATTAAGAAGAAAAACTACCTTCAATCCAAGCTGCTTCTTAATGTTTTAAAAAATTTTTTTAAAACAAAATAAAGTAAACAAACTGAATATTGTTATATGTCTCATCAATTCCACTGAGTGCAGCATTGTAGTAGTATTCGCTTCAAAGAAAGGTGGATGTGATGATTATGGTGCTTCAATTCTGACCACGCGGTGTCTAATTAAATGTGTGTTAAATGTCTGGTAAGAGGGAAGAGAAGGTAGGAGTACACTCCCCTGTCCAGTTGGTGGTGGTAATGCACCAACACGTTGCAAACCCTCGATGAAGTCTATAAACGAAGAAGAGAAGGCTGGACGACTGGATAAACACACAAAAATCTACACAGAAACTACAAGGACTGAAGCGGCATCCTTTGAAAATGGACCATTTGCATATTTGAAGCGAAGCGTTGATATGTTTTAGAAATGTGCTGCTCGGAAACTAGATATAAATGCCGTTGAAGGGTTTGCTATCTTGCTTTCTCTGTCTCTGAACATCATGGTTGCACACAATATTTGTAGATTAACAACGCTTAGCTGACATTAGATAAACCTTTCCTAAGAATAGACCTAAATATTACAAATCTGTTTTGTGAATAAGTCAAGAGGATGCCCATTTGTCAATCATTGCTTTCTGGTAGGTGGCATTTTACTCTGTTTTTCTGACTCAAATATTATTTTAAATGTTATATTGTCCTTCATTTTGATTTTCCTGTCTAGGTTTTATGCTGTACTAGGTAATTTTAGTAGTAGGAGAATTATTACTAAGACATTTAATTTGTCAGCCACTTTTTGGTACACCAACTTTCTTGTTTTTGCAGCTTTTGCAGTATGACCTTTACTGCAAATCATTTAGCTAAATTGTTCATAGCCCTGTAACAGACATTGTTGCTCCACTGCACTGACCATTAGTGTATATATATATATATATATGCGACAGCAGGGGCTGTGGACCCGTTGGCATCAGGCGGTGGACCGGAAGATCTCATGGTCGGAGCTCTGAAAGGCAGAGCCACAGCGCATAAGGTTCCTGATCCAGTCGGTATACGATGTCCTGCCCAGCCCATGCAACCTCTTTAGCTGGGGACTGGCAGATACTCCAGCATGCCTTCTGTGCCAGAGGAGAGGATCCCTGGAGCATATTCTAAGCTGCTGCCCAAAAGCCCTGGGAGAGGGGCGCTACTGTTGGCGCCATGACCAGGTGCTGAGGGTAATAGCAGACATCATCAGCACAGGGATCACAGACAGCAGGCATCAGCAACCATCAAGGCAATCCATTGCTTTTGTCAAGGCTGGAGAGAAGCCGCAATGCCGCTCAAACCAACCAGGGGGGCTTTTGGCAACAGCGCGGGACTGGCAGCTGAAGGTCGACCTAGGGAAACAGCTCAAAATTCCCAGACACAATCGCAGTGACCACGCTCAGGCAAGACATTGTTCTGCTGTCGGACACAACAAGGCATGTGGTCATGCTGGAGTTAACTGTCCCCTGGGAAGACCGAATGGAGGAGGCTTTTGAGAGGAAGAGGACCAAGCACGAGGAGCTGACCAGTTCGTGCCGAAGCAATGGATGGAAGACCCGATGTGACCCCATTGAGGTCGAGTGCAGAGGATTTGCTGGACAGTTGCTCTGAGGAGAGCACTGAAGACACACACACAGCAGGAGAGCCATCAAGAACATCACTGATGCTGCAGAGAAGGCATCAAAATGGCTGTGGATCAAATGGGGTGATCCATGGACTTCACAAGCCACTTAGATACAAGCTGGGGCCTGATCAACCTTGGCTGGGTCGCCTGGGCAAGGGTGTCTGATATTGAAAGACCCGAAACACCTCATGACCCCAGGTTACATCACCGATGATGTGTCTAAGTAGCACCGCAAGGTGTGTGTCAAAACTAGTAAAGAAAATAATTACGACAGCTGTGTTGTAATAAAAAACAAGTGGCGTCCACTGAATGAATGCAGTCTTTCTGCAATGTGAAAAGGGAAAACTCAGATATTCACACAGTTTGTGATGAATGACAGGTTGTTTCTTCATGCAAAATAGATTTGGCATTTAAAATTAAATGAAGCTGCTTTATTTTAGGGCTTTAGTGAGGGTGGGTCATTTTAACCCTGAGGACAAGGGGAGTATACAGAATGTTAAGACATCAGGAGGGTTAAAAAAAAGTTGAAAGTAAGTTAAATGAACTGGATGAAGTAAAGAATCTTATGACAAAACTGACTGAATCAGTAAGCAATATGATAAATTACCTAGTAGATAAACTCAAACAAGAAATTACAGAACTTGTGTAAGGGTAGCCAGCTGGTGCTGTGCAGTGCGTATAAACTACACTCCCCCACACCAAAAAATGTTCTAGCGACAGACGCTGCAGACCTTGGGTTTTAGCTTCCTTGTTAAAGTGTCCACCTCCTATATCCAAGGCCATGAGATTGAGTCCAGTGAGCGTCAAGCACAACATAAAGGACACTTGCACTTATTGACTCCAAATCTTGGTGGTCCGAGAGGTGAAGAAGGTGACAAAGAAGATGAACCTGCTGAATGAAACAATACTCTGAATGACACTAAGGAACAGGTCACTAATAGAAGAAATGGTAAATGAAATTGCAAAAAGAATCCCTAAGGTCCTGATACTTTTTAAGGGAAACAACAGTACAGTAAAACTTGGTGACGAGGGACAAAAATTTAAAACTATTTTTTTGCCCTTAAACAAATGAGATGTTTGTTAATTAAAGTTTAGTTATTTTTTCAAGAAAAGTAATGCAATGTTTCACAATTTTCTTTGTAAATTCACTGGTTTAGGGGCAAAAGAAAACCATTATCACCTTTGTCCCTTCTCACCCCACTGTCCATTGTGACCCGGGTTTCAGTAAATTGTCATGACAATTTACTGAAACCCCGATCAAGTTTAAACGCTGTCGCAATCTGAGAGATTGGTTCATTATGATATTTAATCAAAAAACAAACAAAAAAACCCCACCTAACACTGTCTCCCGGCTGCTGAATCAACCTACAGTTCTTTTGTTAGGGGTGTGGCACTTGGACATTGACTATATGGCAACCTCCACCTTTGGATTCATTATCCAATAGATTTGAAACGCTGGTTAATCAGTTACCTAATGACAGCTGCTCACCTGATCTAGTAGCTATATATATTCTGTTTGCCTAATGCCTTTATCCACTCTGACTCTGGTGAAAACACAATAGTGTTGAAATGTTAGTCTGTTTGCACTATTAAAGGCGATAAATCCATCAGTGTGCTCCAGTCCTCTATTGATTTCTTGAAATCTCTAATAGTAGAAGACTAGCCTGTAGGTCCCATGACCAAATCTCTAGAACAAAGGTTTGAAAGTATTTTTGGGATCCATGATAGATTCTGAGTAAATTTAGCTTGGGCTCACCTCCTGAAATTTCTGAGCATTCTGGGGAGAGGGGGCAATCAAGGTCAAACGGGGGTCAAAATTTTAAAATGCTCCAATTATGCCAAATTACTCGTATTGCCATAAGGAATCTAAGACTGTATAGTTTGTTAGGGATCTGACCTTATTTGAGGGTGCAATGGCTAAAACATTCAAAGGTCAACGCACTTTTGACTTGAGGACAACATTGAAAATGTAGTTAACATGGTCCAATTTTCATAATTTCGTCATTTTGTAAGTTTGCATGACAAATTCAATGCAGTGACTTTTAACATTGTTACAAGTACCCTTGACCTTCAAATTCCAATATGGATGCCAAAATCATTGTTGCCGATATAAATCTTGCCAAAATGTCTATTTCAGTTTATTCACAGATCTATTTTACAATTCAATGTTGCTGTCATATCCATCAGAATCAGAGTCGCTGTCACTAGTATCTGTATCAGAATCAGAATCTTCGTGATTCTGGTAGTTGTAACATTATGCAGGAATCTGAGAAGAGCTGGCTGTGAATGGCGTATTGGCAAGCATTTGCCCTCAGCAAGGCTCCAACCATGTTATAACGGCGATGGTGGGGCGTTTAAGTATTTGTGCATATGAATGGCACTTTTGGCAGCCATATTGAAATTTTAAGGTCAAGGGTACTTGTAACCATAGACATTAAAATATGTAGACGCCACACGGTCTGTCTTGGTACATTGCTCTGATACATCAGTGCGTCTGTCATATTGTGTTTGGCAGGTCCACCCTGGAAACAAATACAAGTAGAAGTGGAAACTGTGGGCTTTCTGAATATAAAGCACTAACGTTTACATTTAACTGATTATGATTAATCATTTTTATATTCAATGATTTATATTCTTTTAAGAGCTAATTATGACAATAATTGAGACCAAAAGAATGAAAGTTTGCAAATCAAGATAGTAACACTGTAACTGGCTGAGTGTCTTTTTTTAACCAGTGAAATAATAAATATACTCCATGACAAAATTATAGACAATTATTTTATTGTGTACAATAACATTTCATGGTTTAAAAAAAAAAGTAAACATGCAGCAGGCTACTATTTTTTTTTACACCTTTTTACCTCTGTTGAATTTTTATATGTACATATTTTCTATTATGACTGTATTACAGAGTTCATGTACGATTGCTATAATAAAATAAATTATAAATATGCCCAATATATTATGCAAGTCAGTTGTCCATATTTTTTTGAGCAATATCATATGAGGACTAAGTGCTTGAGACATTTTGACCAATTAAACAAGTGAAGGCATTTCTGTTTCCTCTGAAAAATATGGACTGAAAAGTACCAGTATGATTAATACTTAAACACAACAGACTGATTCATTTATTTATTTAATTTTTTTTACAGACAGTTGAGGAATGATAAATGAAAACAAATGTAGGCCTCACTTTCAAACGGGTTTGTTACCTTTACTGAGCAACTTTCAGGTGTCCTAAAGTGTTTCTACACACTATTTGAAGAGCCAAAACCAAAAAAAAAAGAAAAAAAAAGAAAAAAAGCTTGTGATGCCATTCTACAGTGCACCGATCCTATTCACTGCCTCATTAATTATTTATGCCAAACCGTGACATATACGTGATTAAAATATACTGCAAATTGTCATATTTTTTTTTCCAAATCGCCACGCCTGTTCTGTGGCTGAATGCTACATCTCCTCTCCACCAATCAGCTCCACACGTAAGTCTCCTTTCCTTTCAAGAATAACTCGCTTTAATAACTGTCACAGAAATATCTAAAATGTGGGGGTTTGTGTGTAAACTAGTGGACGTTTTGTGCTGAAACAGTCAGCTTTAATAAGCATTAATTAAACTCACACGGACCTCTTAAAGGTGTAAAAAAAAATGTGTAAAAATGTTTGATTCATGATGTTTTTCATCCAGGTTTTAATGGTCAAAGAACAGATTGAATGAACTGATTGAAAAATGGTCTTGGATCCAGTAAGATAATTATTAAAGGGGTCATATTGCGCCAAATTACTTTTTATCTGCCTTTTACATTTTAATGTGTTTGATGTTTAATGTTCAGCATCTCCAAAGTCACACAATTCTATGAGGGTTTTCACAAATATTCTCCTGATTTAAGCATCATTTATGACTAAATCCCCCCCCCCACATGCTCTAATTTTACCTCAGATTATTAAAAGAACC
>OMMV01232565.1:0-21538 GCA_900302635.1 Chatrabus melanurus | reverse complement strand
ATTAATAAATGGAATAGTTTTGACTGTGTTGGATGCTTGGTCTCCAAAGTAAAGGTCAAACAAGGTCAACGTCCATTGGATACTATGACATCTGACATATGTTACCCCGTAATGTGATAACTAAGCATAACAGATGGTGCAAACTATTCCTTTTTAAAACCCTATTAGCTCAACCAGTAATTTGCATCACTTTTTACCCAATTTGGAGCAACTTTAACTTTTGACCCGTGTACAAACTGAAATTGACCTTTGTCACCATTTTTGCTGTTTTTACCCCATAACTGCATAACATTCAGTCACAGATAGTCCAAACTATACCTTTTTCGAATCTTTATGAGCAGGCAAATAATATGGTATATGTTTCAATATGATTGGAGGATTCTAAATTTGTTCGGATGCCATTTTGGAAAATATGGTGGCCATCTTGAATGGATACCGTGCTTTTCTGAAAGAGTAGATTCTAGACATTATTTGTGCCAAATTTGGTGCTTGTACCACAAAGTGAAAGATTATTGTGGTATATTGAATTAATCTGCAGCACTAGTCAATCAGAATTGTGATTAAATGGGTTGGCTGGGCCCCAGTCAATTTTCAGATTTCAAAGTGGGCTCCGTGTTCTTTGAACTTTCTTTGAGATGGTGAAACAGTGGATGTACTTTCAGAGACCTGTGTTTATTCAGCTTATGAAATGGTAGCGGTGGTGTGACTTTTCATGCCAATATATCTCACTTCACAAGTTAGCCAGAAACTGAATTCTAAATGTGTAATGTACTGATTGTGAAATTTGCTTCTGCAATCCCACAGACAGATACAAAGAACACATTTACTGTGTGGTAACAGAAAACCTTCCAGTAGCTTGCTGTAAAGTCATTTTAAATGCTCCTTGTCAGACTTCAATTCTTTTCTCTAAAACAAGAGGAAAGGAGCAAATGGGAAAATCATATGTTTGGAATCGTCATAAATATCCAAGTCAGTCCAAGGTCATGAACCACAAAAGCAGCACTGAACAAATAAACTCTTCACCATCTGCTGATGGTGCATTTGTGAATGATGAGCTGTTTTTACAATACAAGAGTCAACAAAGCATAAAAAAGACATTGTGTTCTATAAAACATCACCAAACTTGTGTTTGATTGTATTCCAGCTCGCATATGCAAGCAGTTTCCTGCCTGGGTAATGTCACACTGCTTCAGAGTGGTGCTTGTGTTTGTAAAATGTCTTTGTTTAAGATCTAAGAATGGGACTTGTTGAACAGTACAACCTCACAATCCTTTTTGAGTCTTTTTGAGAAACTGTAAATGGCTAACTTTCTGTGCAGTAGCATGATGGACACAATATCAATTTCTTAAATTAAACTGATCTGTGCAAAATATCTTCCTTCAAAAGGTCAGGTCAGGTCTGGGAGCATGCGCTGGTGCCACACATCACAGCATCTAACACATTACGGAACCGCCTTGCGTCCTGGACAGCAACCACCCAGGCAAACAACCGGTCCATTCCTGCTTCTTGAATGTCACCATCTATCTGCCACAGCCTGGTAAAAAGTGGTCGTCCCTTGGCCTTCTCCATCTGCTGGGGTCCTCAACACTGAGACATCTGCATGCTGGATCATGCACAGAGAACTGTGCCACCTAACCAAAATTTTGTAGCAGACTGGGACGGGTCATTATTCTGAAGGTCCATTGGTCTGAAAATTAGGATTAAGGTTGGGGGGAGGGGGTGGACTGGATTGTTATAACTAAATTGGGGGTTTACACAGCAATTGAATTCTCTGGGAGAGGGGTTAGAATCAAAATCTAATATTTGGGTGCCAAAATGTGAGTTGCCATGTAAGTGACAGTCACACTTCTGTTGAAATACTCAAGGGTGTGTAGAGGTGTGAAAACTGTATGTCAGCTTGGTAAATTTGAAATCCATTTTGCAATGTTTGAACTCGATTTTCCTAAGTTTGAACTCTATATTGCTCCATTTGACTAAGTTTGAACTGCATATAACCATTTTTAACAATTTTTGGACCAATGGGCCTTCAGACCAATGGGCCTTTGGAATATTGACTAGTCACTGTAGCTGACATTCCCTGACTATGGAAGTGATACTCTTCATATGCATCTCCCTAAGTAACTGCTCGTTTGACACAAAGTCATTCTAGTGGTACCCAAGGGTCTTCTGAGTACCTAGTACGAAAGACATCCAGTCATTGCCTTAGGGCACTGGTTCACGTCCAAGTCTCACAGCCATACATTAAGACAGGAAGCAGGAACCTAAAGACTTGGACCTTCATTCACCTGTTAAGGTATCAGCATCACCAATACGGCTCGTCCATTGCATGGCAGCACCCAAATCCAAACCTGAGGTGGCTCATGCGGGTTGGTACCTGGTTCCTTTCTATTAGCAAGGATGACCATCTTCATAAGAGTTATATTAAAAGTGAGTTTTATATTGAAGCTCTTGTTTGCATGGTTTTCTGGACCATTTTAAATGTGCACAATTACTGCAATCCACCGTTGGTACTGTTTCCTGTGAAATTGTTGCCAGTTGATGCCCTGAAGTCAATTAATCTTCATGAAATGTTTAAAATGGTTGCTCTAACAAATTTATCCCAAATAGAAACTGACATTAGAAGCTGTAGACATTCATCACAGAATTGTTCAAGAAATTAAGTCTGAACTCTCAAAACTTGGATAAAAAAAATGAACAATTTGAGTTTTGAGTTTAATTTTGGTATTAGAAGTAATTTCATCAAATGTTTGTAAACATATTTAAAAAATGCATTTCTTTAGCAATGTCTGTCTCTTCTAAAATCACTTGTCTAATTTGCAGGAGGGCAATGAATATCAGCACATGATCACCAACAAAAACCAACAGCCCTAATGTAGATCATAGCACTATTTTCACAGCTAGACACTTAAAACTGTGTCTGGGAAACCACTCCTGGAACCACAGACCAATAACAGTAACCTATTCCTGTTGGGTGCAGTATTATTGGAAAATACCTTGTAGTTATACTTCAACTAGCCTATGCTCATTCAAACACCAATCAGGATAGTCAAACTCCCTTGCACAATAAAAACATTGCTGTAATGAAACAACATGACCAAATTTATTGTTTTTTTTAATTACACTTTTTCTTTGAAGGTTAAAAAGTCATACTTTGATAAAGCAGACACTACAAAAGCCATACTTATACTGTATAATTATTGATAACCATTATGTATAACATTACTACAGGCTGTGTTTTTGTAATTATTTTGATGCTTATTGTAGTGAGAAAACACATGAAGGAATCCACCTTTAGTTGCAGTCACATTATGAATAGAATAACATCAAAGTTTTATGTCACTTTGGCATGAAATAAGTTCTGATATGAAAGCATTGTAACATCTATAGCCCATGCTGATATCGATCCAGTGTAAAAGAGGCATCACATGATTGTTTAATGATTTGGCTCTTCAAAAAAAATTTATGATATGCTCTTGAGAGGTATTTAATTATATGCATGGGCCAGTTGTTTCATTCCTTTGGTGTTAAACAATAATATGTATTTCATGACAACAACAACTTCTGGTTAACATTTGTGGATTTTAAAACCCCATTTGGAAAGTTGTTTTCTTTCTGTCATTCTCCGTCTCTCTGTGTGTAACATTACCCCTGTTCCAAAAAATCACTGTGAGCTTGACTATAAGCCTTGACCCTTTAGTTCCCTCGAGAATCACACCAAATGAGAACCACCTATGATTTTCCAGACCCCCAATTCCAAAGTTAAAATAACAACTTTCTAGCACCAGTCTGGGGTTTCCTGCTTTTTTTTTTTTTTAAATCCACATCTGGTGATCTTTTTTCTTCTCGTGTTCTCTTTATTTTTTCAGTCTTGTTCTCTCACTTTTTCTATAATACTCCATGAACTGTGATATTCACAAATCCACAAGTAGGAAAAGTTGTACTGCACAGGGTCTCTTCATGGTTTACATTCTGATGTCCCACTGTCCTCATTCAGCCTTGTTTTTTCTCACAGCACATATATATATGTGACCTTTGAATCGATACCTAGGTAGTTTTTGGCCAGACATTTGTATACACCAGAGTCTAATGCTGTTAGCCTTTGTATGATAAGTGTGCCCTGTGGGTGGAGCAGTTCACTACCCATATGCCGTCCCTTATCTGCTGTGGACAGAACAGAGTGATTGGGTAGCTCCCAGCTGATGTCTGGCTTGGGGATCCCAGTAGCAGCACAGTTGAGCTGGATAGGTGTTCCTGCCACTGCTCTTACACTGGGAGGAGGCCCTGTTGTGATCTGAGGAGGGTATGCAACGATAACAACGGGGACAGTGAGTCGGGCCTCCCCAGCAGCATTCCGAGCTCTGCAGACATAGTTACCTCGATCATGGAGGGTGGTGTCCTGAACAACCAGAGTACCATTTTCAAGCAACTGATAGCGTCCAAGGACTTGAGGCCAACTCAAAGTGTGGCCTCCAGGAACAGTCCAGTAGACCCTAGGTCTTGGATTGCCATCCGATAGACAGTGAAGAAACAGAGGTTCCCCCGACATACTGCGTATGATGCCCCTTGGCCTTGTCAGGATATAAGGCTTTTGCCCGACCTCCAAAAGAATTAGCTTCTCTATGTACCCCAATAGATTCTTTGCACCACAGCGGTACTTCCCAGCATCCTCTTTGTGAGGATTGTAAATGATTAATGTCCCATTGCTGCCTTGGCGATACCGGGAATCATGGTCAGATCCACCAGCAATCCGTGTTCCATTAGGCAGGGTCCAGGAGACTTCTGGTGTTGGGTATCCATCAGCAGAACAATTTAGAACTGTGGTTTTCCCAATCTGAGACACAATACGCTCATTGTAGGGATTCTTGAAGATTGGCCTACGAAGCATACTGGTTACTTCAAGCTTCACCACCATTACTGCTTCTCCAGCATCATTCCTTGCCATGCAAATTAACTCTCTTTGATCAGTTGGGCGCACATTCCGGATTTCTAAAGTCCCATTATGGTGGACATTGATCCTACTGCCAAAGTATGGTGCTGTCAGAAATATGTTTTGAGGCATAATCCATGTGATAGTAAGAGGGGGGTCTCCTTCAGCCTTACAGTCTATAAATTTCCTGGAATATTTGGCAGCTACATCTCTGATTACAGTACCGTTCTGGAGGTAGCCATTGATCACTGGTGGATTCCCATCTATTTCAAGCTTGTAGGCTTTTCTGTTTTCTCCAGCAGGGTTGCGAGCAATACAAACATATTCTCCAGCATCAATTAGCTTTACACCCCTGATATCCAGAGAGCCATTAACATGCATTAAGTAGTGTTCATTAGATGCAGCAATAACGTCGTGCGTTGGCAGCATCCACAGGATTTTGGGTTTAGGCTCTCCAACTGCTTCACAGTCAAAGCGGAGCTTCCCTCCAAGCTTCACCTTGATGAAGGTCTGGCTGGGGGTACGTATCCTGGGGGCAGCAGTTACCACGGTGATATGTACATGCATCTCATCTTTGCCCACCTGGTTCTGAGCATAGCAGGTGTAGTCACCTTCCTCTGACATACCAACCTGAAGAAACAGGATATTGACATGAAACTTGATAATTATTTTGATTTGCAGAAGATGATGATGAAAAAAATTACATACCTGGTTTACATAGAGTGTTCCATTGTCAAACAAAGTGTAACGCCGTGCTCGTCCTCTTCCATTGCTGTCGGATTGTAGTGCACTGTTGACCAATGTTCCATCTGGTAGACCCCAAGAGATCTCTGGCTTTGGAACTCCAGAGGCTTTACAGTCTACCTTCAAGTCATTACCGTAAGTCACCTGCTTTTTGCCATATACCTTTGGCTCTATCTTGGCTGGCTTCATGGATACAGTGACCTTCATGAGCTGCAGGTCTTCACCAATCTTGCTTCGTGCCACACAGAGATAGTCTCCTGCATCTTTGTCAGTCACAGTATTAATTATTAGAGCACCATTATCCAGGACCTGGATCCTGCTACCCATCCTGAACAAACACAAAACTGAAAGTTAGATGATTTATCATGAGTTGATGAAAAACCTGAAAAATGCACCCATTATTATATTTATTTTTGGAACCTGCACTGAAAAATGGTGATTTTCTTGTTTACACTCTTCTGCACGGCAGCCATGCTGTGTTATTGTATTTACAAGTATAAAGCAAGTAAAAATGTAAATTGAGAGTGTTGAGAATGTCATAATTTTCAAATACCACAGACTATGACACTGAAAAAGTAGACAGTCATTAAATGTAAAATAAATTTTAATACAGCACATTATGAAACCAAAATATTTTATATTTACTTTAATATTATTTTTAGAATAAGCTAATGTTAATCCTTATTTTTAAAACCATTAGAGTTAAAAACTCATGTATTCAAATAATGAAGACTACCTTGTGTTTTTGTCAACTGATACTAATGAAAAAAACATTCTATTTTGTTTGAAGTTTTCACAAATATTATTGATATACCTTATGTTAAGACCAATTGAAGAGTTAATGTAATAAACAACACCAAGATGTAATCGCTTGATATGCCGTTATGGTGTTGTATTTTCATGAGACAAAAATTCCATGACCAAATAAATAAAATAAAATAAATAAGTAGAATACATTTCTGAATTCTTAAGCTCCTAACTCTTACATTTCATTGTACTACTTTAAACCATAAATATCTTACTTATTAAATAGCCAACACTTTGATTTATTTGGATACAACTTTATGCCTAAATCAGCATGGACAAACTCAAATGTCGTGTTTAATTCAGAAGTCTTCTCATAAACAGTGACTCTATTATTCAGTTGCTGAATAGGTTAAGAAAACTCAAAGGTCTATGCAGGAAACCACAAATGAGGGAAAATGAAAACCTGAGAAAACAAAAAAAGAATAATTCTTCACTGGTGTAAATATAATTCCTGGCAATGACGCATTTTTTGAGCATTATATGCTCAATCTATGCTAAAGGGCTCTCCTGATACTTAAACACCTTGTTTCTCATTCATGCTAGATTTACATATCTGTGGATTTGGGTACTTTGTGCACAACTGGAGACCTCCTGAAGTGAAGGAGCACTCCCTTATGATAACCACAAAATATTTTGGAAGATCATCACAGAATGTTGTCAATAAATACTTTAGTAACATAAAGTAGCCATTTTTCCGTGTGTTTTTACCGGTGCCACTGGTCCACCACAGCTTTAGAAGGCAGCCTCCAGAGGATCCTTGGTTGAGGGTCTCCTGAAGCTAAACAATTAAGCCTCAAATGGTCCCCGAAGAACAACTCTGTGAGTCGCTGGGATGTCTCCAGTATCTGAGGGACAGACTCTTGTCTCTGCACTGTCAGTGTCACCACCCTTCTCTCTGAGCCGGTCGAACTAGTAGCAATACATTCATATGTCCCACTGTCATTGGGAGTCAAATCCTGTATATGGAGGGTTCCATTCTCATACAATGACACTCTTATGTCACTAGTAGGTCTGTTAAATTGCACGACTGTCCCATTGTAGATGACCCAGTGAACAGTAGGTTGAGGGCTGCCATGACCAGTGCAGGGAAGCCACAGATCCTTGTTTGCACTAACTTTCATATCTTGTCGTTTCTCCTCCATGATCCCAGGGGGAGATGCCACGACTTGTAGTCGGACTGTAGCAGTGTCAGCTCCAGCTGGGTTACTAGCAATGCATTTGTAATGACCTCTGTCATGAACAGAAACCGGATCAATGATCAGAGTCCCCTCAGCAGTCACTGATACCCTTCCTTTGTCTTTGCTGTGACCTCTGACTTGTGTCCGGTTGGCCAGGATCCAGGATATCATAGGTGTGGGCCGACCCTCTGCTTTACATTTCATCTCCACTGTGTTTCCTGCATGAGACTTTATCTCACGCACTTTGGGCTCCAGGATGCGTGAGGGGTATGCAACCACAGAGAGGGTGACTAGTAGTTTGTCTGAGCCATGGTGGTTCTCAGCTAGACACAGGTACTGGCCACGGTCCTTTATGTTAGCATTCTGGATGGATAGTGTTCCATTGCTCAACACCTCAAAGTTGCCCATCTTCCCTTCAATTGCAACTGTGCTTCCTAAAGGAAAATAAACCAATTTAAAACAAACAATTAAATATAAATAAATATAAATAAAAACAATTAAAGGAAACACACAATTTAACAATCACAGTCACTCATAAAAGTACCTCGTAAGAATTAAGAATACACTGAAAAGGTTTCTTAAAATTAATTCTTGAAACTAATTATAATTTTAATTTTAAGTTGCCTGTATGAACAATTTTAGAGAACTTCCCTCATTCACCAATTTTCTCAAATTTTGAGAATTTTTCATAGCTATGAACAAAATTTATGAATGATCCAAACCTATGTTTTCAGAAACTGGTTGTGCATTTCATTAATTTTGACTAGTTTTAGCAGGTCCTTTAATACCACTGCTTATACTGTTAAAAATTCCAGTCTTTCGTTTGTATAATTCTGATAGCAGGAAGTCAATCTCAGAACTTGGAACATTCCTCTTTGCCAACTCCCATGGACACCTCTGAGATATATGGGTGGGATGCATGCCTTACAGTACTGTGCAAAAGTTTTAGGTACTTCTTTTCTTTTAAATTACAACAAACAAATGCCCCCAGGCATCACTGTCAACAGAAAATCATGTGAAATCCCCACCGCCCTAAAAAAATGCAACATAAAAGCATTAAAGCAACCAATCAATTACTAATTTACAAACATCATTTTAAAAAGAAACAAAGCACACAAAAATTGATTTCCTTGTGGCTGTACTGCCTAGTACTTGACAGCACAAAGACAGCTACTGATGATCAATCAATAATAAAATTATTTAAAAAACCCGATTTAACACAGCCTGATTTGAAGAGTGACCCCAAACAAATTGTCATTTTATCATCTAAAAAAAAAAACATTTTACATATTTATTCATAAATATGAACTATTTAACAGCTTCTCTTTATTTAAAAGAAAAATTTAGACACATGTGCCTACAACATTTGCACAGTACTGTATATGGTATTGTTGGGGCATTATTTATGCTAATTCACTATCTTCTTGAATGTGATGAGGGTTTACACAAAGGTGGTATTCAGCATGTTTCCACATGGTATTTGCACAATTATCTGAAGATACAAGCATTTCCTGAATCTGTCATGGCACACTCCTACAAGCCCATCATACTAAAAGCAAAATGGTAAGAGCATTTTGAGAAGTTTGCAAAAATGTTCTTACATGATGCTCATTGTTTTTGTTCAATATCTCAGACAGTGTGACTGCAATCAGGTCTGAATATAGTATGTCGTCAAAATTATGGTTGGGACAACAGAAGAAAATCATTACTTGACTAGTCAGGTACCATTAGTCGTCAACTAGTCGACTAGTCAATGACTGATCTTGACAATAATTTAATTAGGTCAAATTTAAGCAGTGAACCTCTAAACTGACTTTAATTAAAAAAAACAGTTATAGAGCTACAAGTTGAAAAGATGGCATTAACTAAATGGAATCAATATTTGTGGTACGACTAGATGCAAGATATTTATTGAACGCCTTTAAGTTAAGGGCATGCCGACTGCTGCTGGATGTTGGCCTCTGCTGGCTCCTGCTTGATCTCAGTCCTTGGAGAAACAATTTCTGCAAGGGTACCCTGTTTCTGTTTCTGACAGCTGTGTCGGAAAATCTGAATTCCCTCACTTGTCGACCAGAAGAAAATTAGTCGAATATTCACTTACTAGTTAGTCGGCAATCTATTATGACTAGTCATCCCAACCCTATTCAAAATCCACCTGAATCTATATGTATTGTAACATTACATTTTCATAAACCTTCTACAATTAAAATAGCTACATGCCTAACACTAATGTTGATGAACAAATTACACTTACAGTTAAGAAGGATTTTGTAGTTACAGTGTCATACTACCTTATACATAAAGTACAAAAACAATCTTAATGAGTTCTACATAAAGAGGTTTGCACTTTTGGAATTAGAAAACCTCAGAGCTCAGCACTAGGCATTCCAATGTAGATGTCGAAACAAGGAAGTGTTGACATTACATCAGAATAATCTGAATGTACTGTAATGAAGTCAGATTTCACCTCTAGTTTTGAAAAATAAACAAACAAAAAACAACTGAACTTTTATTTATTCACCATGAAATGTGTGTTCTTTTTTCTTGTACCTGTGCTTGGTGAGAATCGCTTCCAGGTCATAGTAGGCTTTGGATTTCCGACAGCTTCACATGGGAGGAAGGCATCTGAATTGGACAACACGGTGAAGCTGGCTGCATTTCCCCCAATTATTTTGGGCTTGCTTGCCATGGCTTTTGTTGAAGGTTCAAAACCTACAATATTACAACATGTCGTCTCGTCACCAGTGATGGTTTTCTTGTTGTATGGTGCAGGGGTGCTAGAATATCCTTCCTCTGCTGTAAGGACGGTCATTGCATCAACAAGATCTTTCTCTGAACTGCCTCTTCCTCCACTTGTCTGTGCAGTTGGTCTTTTTCTCTTAATCATGGGCTGATGTGTGGTTTGACCAATGTTCTTCAATGTTGGTGGTCTGATATAGCCGGAGACTCTGTTCTGAGCTATTGTATAACGTCCTTTTATGGTAGATGTCGTTGGGGTGTACGGAGTGGCTGAAGATATTCCCAAAGAGAATACCTCTGTAGTTAGAATATCAACTGTGGTAGTAGGGTGTAATTTAGTAAAAGTAGGTTTCTTAAATGGTCTCCTGGCCCTAAAGGGTGTTCGCCTTTGTCCTAGTCGTCCTCTTTTCCTACCAGGCTTCTGTCTGATTACAGCCCAAATATCAGGGGGTCCCCCAGACCCAGATGACAAAGCTTCATCAGGATTTGCCATTGAAGGCGGTTTGACAGTAGGTGGACTAGGTAGAGTCTTTGACTCTGGTGCTGTTTCCTTAGTGGAGGAGGACCTGGACAGGTAATATGGGCTCATTGTAGTCTGACGGTAAAGGCTTGGACCAAATGTTCTGAATTCAAAATCTGCAGAAGACAAATATCCATCGTTATACCTCTCTAATGAGCTTTCTGTGCATTTTATGTGTTGTGATGTGTCAAATTCAACAAGAGAGTATATGGTGGGCAATGCAGTAGTGGATATTTGTGGGATCACTGTTGTAGTTTGAGCAGTAGTAGAAACTTTTGCGGGGGACAATGGTCGACTCAGCCTTTCCAAGATCTTTTCCTTTTCTCTTTCTCCAAACAGCCTGTTCCATGGAATTCTTCCACGGATGACCTTAGACATAGTTGTTCTTGTGGTCGTGGAAGGAAGTGACCATTCCTTATTTGTGGTCACAGATGGATCAAGTGTAGGGTAAAATTCAAGCCCGTCAATAGAGGTGATATAGTCACTGGAACCTTCTGGCCTAAAATTGGTATTTCGAGTAATGTAATAGTTACTGGTAGTAGCTGCAGTATCTGCTGTGGAGGCAGGTTGCTCTATTTTACGTAAAGATGAACTGTAAGCAGCAGTTTGGATGACAGCTTGTGTATCAATGGGTGTTGTCTTCATCCTGTCTTGATCACATTTACAATCTGAGAAAAATTACAGAGAAACAGCCAAATATTAGCCTTAATTACAATACTGGCATCCGATATAACACATGAAATGTTAAAACAAGCTTTGTGCACCTGTGGTTATTTCCATTTTATATGGCATGGTAGTACTGCCTTCCTTTTTGACTGAGGACTGTTTAAGTTTACTGATGAAAGACTGTATATCACTGATCCTGTTGGGTTTGATGATCCTCCTGCGTCCTTGGAAGGTCCTTCGGCGGCCACCTCCTCGACCCTTCTTCTGTGGAATGATATGAATCCGCTGCTGAGAGACAATGGTGGATCCTGCAGGAAGGTGTGCGGACTTTATTGTTTGGGTTGTGTGAAAGGTGATCTCATCTTGTTGTCTCTCTGTGTTTGTGATGGCCGTGAATGTGGTCTGACTTTCTTGGTCTGTGGCTGTGTGGGCGACTAACTCCACTGGGCCTCGCCCATCCTTCACTGGAGTAATGTTAGGGTCTGTTACAAAGGAGAGCATCACTCCAGTGGACGTCTCTGGGTCTGCAGGTTGTTCTCCTGAGAACAGTTCTTGTGATGTGCCCATCACACTGAGTTGTGGAGAGTTTAAGGGTAGTTTATTTTTTTTCAGTGCAAAAAATTCATTGGTTTCATCAAAACTAGGGCTGAATTTGTCTGAAAATGTATCATATGGTGTGATTGAATCAATTTGACTTTCACTCATTTCTTTTGGATAGTGTTTCAACATGGACTTGATTTGTGTAGGGTTTGATTGCATGTGGGACTCTGGTTTGAGAAGATTTGTGTTTTCCATGATGTGATTTAAATTAATCAGACTGCTGGCAGTGGTTTCCATGGCAATGGTTTGATCTATTTCTAATGAAGCTAAATGACTGCCCTGGCTTGTCTGTGGTGTTGTCACGGTTTGAATCCACTTGTTCTCTTGCACAAATATTCCACCTTCTTGTGGTTTTTCTAGAGTTGGCATGCCTGTGTTTAGTGTAGTGGTGGGATGGTCTTCATTATGACCCGCTCCAAGGATAACATCTCCGTCACCAGAGAAATCAATGTGGGAGTCTTCATATTTTACTGTCTCTCTTTCTGTTTCAGTTTTTATTTTTGATGCATCTTGAGCTTTTTTCATAAATTCAGCAAATTTCTGTGGGTCTACTTTCCTATTAGATTTATCAAAAATCCTAGTGCTCCAGATATGCCTGTTGCTGATTGGGCCCCTTCTTCGTTTTCCCAGTATGCCACCAGAGCTTGTTCTATCCTGTGACCTTAGTCTCGGATAAGGTCGATCTGAGGTGATGGTCCGTGATTCCTGACTAACTCGATCAGAGACACTAGATGTGGGGCTCTCACTGAGAGAGGCTGTGTTGTCAGGCAAGTTAGGATCCACAGTAATCTCCATTGGCATCCCTGACCCATCAATGTCCAAAATGGTCTTTTCAGACCTTTCTCCAGTCACTGTCACCTGAGACACCAGCAGGTCAACTCCTAAGAAGTTTGTAACCACACACCTATAAAATCCTCTGTCCCTCTCTGTGAGACCCTGAATGAACAGGGTTCCATTCTCATACACCTCTCTGGTACCTTGAGACGTCTGCAGTACTGTATGGTCAGGGAGTATCCATTGAACCGTTGGCTTAGGACTCCCCTTGGAGCTACAGTCAAAAAACAGATTTTCACCTAGTGGCTTTGTGAGTTGGACACCATTGACATCAACTTCTTCCACATCAGGAGACAGAACAGTAACTCGAAAGCTGAGGACATCTGCATCCAGGTAGTTTGTGGCGATGCACCTATAAAGGCCCGTGTCTGTGGCATCTGCACCCCGCAGAGTGAGCTTTCCTTCAGCTGTTATTATGATCCTCCTGTCCTCACTGCTGAATGGGGCCCTGACCTTACTTCCGTCTGGTAAAATCCACTCCACCAAAGGTTTTGGTTCACCCAGAATTTCACAGCTTAACTGTGCCACACCACCTATGGCAAAAATAATGAAAAATACTCATGTCAGTACATATAGCTATGCATAATATACAGTGGTTCCACTATCATTGTGAAACTTTAATAAAGTAAACTTTTAAACTGGAAAATAATTTCTGTCCAACAACTCTGCCACTTTCTGAATAAAGTTAAACATTTTAAGCGCCTGCTAAAAGCCCATTTTTTCCTGAACATTTTTCACAATAAAAACATTGTGAAAAGGTAGTAACACAATGGCAGTACTCACTCATTAGCAGGCTAACAGGGCTACGCTAATGTCAGTTAAAAAAAAAAAAAAATCTTCAACGTTATTAACACATTTTGCCAGAATGTCATTTGGAAGAACTGCATGTCCAAAAGGCATTCTGTCACATGTAATGAAGTCAGACAAAGGAGACAGGCTGAAAACGATGATGAATTTTTTTGTAGATCCTGGAATAGAAGAAGGAGTAGAAGTAAGTCCTATATAGGCCCCGAGGCCCGTTCGTGCCTGTGCTTATCCCCAGATACTGTAGCGTGAAGCAGAAGAGTGTCTACGACGCCCCCTGGATGGGACACCAGTCCAATGCAGGATAGTTCCCCAGCCAAGGCCAGTACCCATTCACAGCTGGGTGGACTGAGACAATGCACCTGAAGTGTCTTGTCCAATTACACAGACAGGTAGTGTGACCTGGAACCAAAACCAGGTCTAAATATTGGTTGGCCAGCTCCTTATCCCCCTGAGCTACCTGCTCTACATCCTGGCATAGGTCCCGTGATTAATTAAGATAAAGAGAAATGCACACGTGAGGTGCTGGGATGTACACATAACACACAAATGTTTTCTATTGTTTGGGAAAACAAAGTTTTAGTAAGTAATGAGGACAAATAACTTATTTTTTCTCCCTCTAAGCATTTGGTTTTATGCAGTATGTACTCAGTACAGAGTGCAAACTACTAGGGCCATAGGTAGCAGAGGAAGGGGGAGTTATCATTACAATCAATATTAAGTGCTATGATTCAATAATTTGTGATAACAATATTGATATAAAGGAATAAAACAGCCCCAAAGCAAAGGGAATACCACTTTGAATAATGACCTGAGGGACACAATGGCTCGTGTTACACATGTGGCTGTTGCTATACTGTAGGTCCAGGCTCAGATGTACAAGCGCAACTCAGAAAAAGTTGGGACAGTATGGAAAATGCAACAAACAAAAAAAAAACAAAAAAAGCAGTGATTCTTACATTTACTTTGACTGTTATGTCATTGCAGACACTATGAACCCAAAATATTTCATGTTCTGTGTGGTCAACTTCATTTCATTTGTTAATATACATCCATTCCTGTATTTAGAGCCTGCAACACATCCAAAAAAAATGTTGGGATGCTAAAGCATTTACCACTTTGTAATGTTGCCATTCCTTCTCAGAACCCTTAAAAGGTGTTTTAGCATTGAGGATACTCACAGAGGAAGCGTTTCAGGTGTTATTTTGTTCCATTCTTCCTGCAAATGTGTCTTAAGGTGTGCAAAGGTACGGGGTCATCATTGTTGCATTTTTTATTTCAAAATTCATCACATATTCTCAGGTCAGGACTGCAGGCAGGCCAGTCCGGTACCCATATGCCCTTCTTCCGCAGCCATGCCTTTGCCATGTGTGCAGAATGTGGTTTTGCATTGTCTTGTTAAAAAATGAATGGACATCCCTGGAAAAGATGTCATCTTGAAGGCTAAACGCTCAATGTACTTTTCTGCATTAATGCTGCCATCACAGAAATGTAAATTACCTTTGCCAAGGGTACTGACACAACCAGATGCCATGACAGACCCTTGCTTTTGGAATTGTAGCTGATAACAGTGCGGGTGGTCCTTTTCACCTTTGGTCCAGAGCATACACCGTCCATTTCTTCCAAAAAAGATCTGGAAGACTGATTTATCTTACGGCAATACACGTTTCCACTGTGTGATGGTCCAATCTAGATGCCTCTGAGTGCAGAGATGTCAATGCCACTTCTGGACAAGGTTAACATTAGACTTTTTTATTTTTTTTTGCAACAGTAAAGTTTTAAGTAGCATTTGTGAATGTAACTCCATATTGTAGTGCTTGACAAAGGTTTCCCAAAGTAATCCCTTGCCAATGTGGTTATATCAGCTATTGATGAATGACATTTCTTGATGTAGTGCCATCTGAGGGATTGGAGATCACAGGTGTTCATCTTAGGCTTGATCTCTTGCACTGAAATTCCTCCCGAGTCCTTGAATCATTTAATGATATTATGCACTGAAGAGGGAGAAATATACAAATCCTTCCAATCTTTCTTTGAGGAACATTGTTTTGAAACATTTCAATAACTTTCTCATGCATTTGTTGACAAACTGGAGATCCTCTGCCCATCTTTGCTCCTCAAAGACTCAGCCTTTTGCGAAATCTGCTTTTCTACCAAATCATAATTACAATCACCTGTTTGCATCACCTTTTTCAAATAACATCATTATTTTTTTTGGAATGTGTTGTAGGCCTGAAATGTAGGAATGGATGTATATTAACAAATGAAATGACATTGACCAGATAAAACATGAAATATCTTGGGTTCACACTGTCTGCAATGAAATAAAAGTCAAAGTAATTGGAAGGATCACTGCATTTTTGTTTTTGTGAATTATTATTTGCATTTGCCATACCATCCCAACTTTTTCTGATTTGGGATTGTACAACATATTAGCTATTGTTCTGGCACCTCTAGGTGTGCATTCAAAGGAAGTCAAATATCACCATTCAGCAGGTTTTCCACCCTAACACTGACCGTGTCCCTAATCACAGTCTCACCCTAAGCTATTATTACATTTGTTCATTTAGTTAAGGCTTTTATTCAAAGTGACATACCAATCAGGATTGTAAAAATCAATATGTGCAGCAAAATCAAGTTTCACAGCAACACATAAATGACTAACTAGCAATTGAATTCCATATCAGAGATAGGTGGACCTGTAAACACTTGCAGCACATACTGAGCAAATACAACATGATGGCATGTCTACTAAAAAAACAACCAAATTTGAAAGCAATGTCAGAAATCTTGTAGGATTTAAAATTTGTTTGCATGTAATTATAATTCATGTACTGTATTTGAATAGCTACACTTATTGTTAAGCAATTGATTGATGGCAGGGGTGTGGAAGGTTCCCAGTTTGAACCCCTGCCCATTCTCCATGTAATGTGGAGTTGCGTGAGGAAGGGCATCCGGTGTAAAACTTGTGCCAAATCTACATCCAGATCCATGTGGGATCTGCTGTGGCGACCCCAAATTGAAATTGGGAGTGGCCGAAGGTGGATTGTTATTGTTAAGCAATTGTTTGTAGTAACAACGTAATATTGATTTGCACATAAAAGAAAATTTTCTGTCGTATTGTAAAGTCAAGTCTGGGAGCATGTGCTGGTGCCACGCATTGTCACATCCACCACACCAGTACAGTCCAAGCTCAATTTTTTTTTCATTTGAATGAATGGAGGGGCTGACTTTCCTTTACCTGAAAAGGGGGCTAACAAAGCAATCAGAAGTCAAAAACTGATGTACAGTCCATAGAAATGTCAGGTCAGGTCAGATCTGGGAGCTGCATACACCACACTGCAATCACCCTGGATCCTGGATAGCAACCATCCAGACAACTGTTCCATCCCCACCTCTCCAAAGTAGCCATCTATCTGCTACAGCCGGGTGAAATGTAAGCATCCCCTTAACCTTTTCCAATTGCTAGTGCTATTAACACTGAGGCGCCTACGTGCTGTATCATGCACAGAGAAGCACGCCACATGGCCAAAATATCATAGGTGATGTTACCTCACTGCACAAGTGATACTCCTCAACTGAGTCTCCCTAAGTATCCATTTGTTTGAAACAAAGTCATTCCAACAGTACCCAAGGATCCTTTGAAACGACCTAGTACCAACGACGTCCAGTCGTCACCTTAGGTCACTGGTCTAAGTCTCACAACCATACAGTAAGACAAGAAGCACCAGGACCCTAAGGACTTGACCTTCATTCTTCTGCAAAGGTATCTACATTTCCAGACACCTTTGTCCATCAACCTCATGGCTCCATAAGCTGTACCAAATGTGTCTCTCAACCTCAAAAGCGAAAGACACAGACACATGAATGTCACTGCTGCAATAAGTGAATCCCTCTACAAGTTGATGACTTTCACCACATACAGACGCACTTCTGATTGCTGAAACCAGGAAATTATTGAAAGCCTGGATCTTAGTCTTGATCAGGACAATCACAAACCCAGACAATCAGACTCCTCACTCATGTGCTGCAATCAAGGCATCCATTGATTCCACAAGGATCATAGCATCATCAAGGTCAGCGAACCTTTCCTTGCCAACAAAGCTGCCTAATCCACTGTTCTCCATGCAACCTATCCAACACCCAGTCCATGCAAACATGAAAATTTTGAAGTTCTGTAAAAATTACAATGCTGTTGGTGTTGGAATGTGTGCTGTTTAATATGTTTTTATGCATATGTTAAGAATTATATGGTGGATATATTTGTATTGAATTGAAACTATATCATTTGAGAGGTCAGTGAAGGTTACATCAGCTACCACCTAGTTTAAGATTAATATCCTCACTCGCACTTGTATTCTCTTAACACCCACCTGTGAGAACAGTGTACTCAGTATTGGTCTGACTGTCTTGTTTAATCATGGTCCAAGAATAGTGATCCCTCTTAGCACGTGTATTTTCCACACGTAGGTTGACCACAGAATGGTACTTAATGTGCAGGGTGGATAAAGTGGTAGTTGTGCGATCAAGCTGTAAGTTAACCTGTCCTTGCATGAGCCATCCAGGGGAGGCTTTAATGTCAGCCTCAATGTCTGTGTAAATCCCTTCCTCTCCATCCTCAAGCTTCATCTGACTGTATTTATACGTCATCTCAGGGATCCTGGACAGCATTAAGCCTCTCTCGAGCTTCATGGGAGAGTCACTGTAAGTGGCCACAATCTGCCACAGCTGCTGGATTTGTTCATAGTCAATGTTACAAACCAGATATGTAGTTATGGCTGCTGTAAGCAGAGTGATATTGTTGCCCCCCTCCTCCAACATCAGTGTCATGTTTTCAAAAGCAGAAGGCCTCTGGACAGTGCAGGACAGGCTGGCATGTTTATGAAACTGGTCAGTGAGGTTCATCTGCATAGAACCTAATGGGGCAACAAAGTCCTCAGAGGAAACTGGAGTGAAGTCCCCTTCATCCAGACTTATGTTTTTCTGCTTCAGTTGAGGATGGATCCAGGGTTTGGTGCATATGAAGGCATCACTTGGGAGAAAGGAGACAGGCTTGTTGTGGTAAGCGGGAGGACTATCGCAAATGGGACACAGGTGACCTCTCGGATGTCTCTTGTCTTGCTTACATTTCAGGACACCTAAAAACATTTATGTCAAGAAAAGCAATGTTTAGATGGTTTGCTTGTAAGAGAAGATCATTTATGTTTTTTGAATTATGGGTCAGTAAAATCAAAATGGATCAATAAATCTGTACACAGTGAAAGATGCTGTTAGTACCTAACACTAAAATCAAAAAACTTTCCTTTTCTGGTAAACATATCGGCCCAAACCCAATGTCCACCCTCATGGATTTACAGTCTTTGAAGTGCATTCCTGTTAAGTTTGTTTAGGTCTGTTCCACTGTCAAATCATCAAGTGCACAAGGACTCTCAGGCATACATTTGGAGCCCTTTATGCCCACTTTCTGTGAGTCAGCATTTCTGCAGACTTTGCCCAAGGGAATTACCCACAATTCATAGTGTTGTGAAGTTAAACATGGGGATAGATGGGAAGTCTGGAAGTGTAAAAAAGGTAAACAACCACAACAATAGAAAAAAATAAGAAAGCCTAGCATATTGGATGCATAGGTTTGCCTAAATTTACAAAGAACCATTAACATGTTACACGGTAAAAATGTTAAAAAAAAAAAAAACATGAAATCAGAGGAATACAAGCATGTGCTATATTACACACAGTTTGTTCGTCAATCAGTTATTTTAATTTTTGGTTATTGATGCTATTTTTACAAAAAAAAGAGTAAATTAATTATTAGATAATTATTTTTAGCCCACTAATGTAAGGCAAGAGCATGGAACATGTTCAAATCAGGCAGTCTGACCCTAAAATGCTTTGGACGTGAAGAAAGTAACAAAAAATAATTATAAAATAAAAAGTCAAAAGCCCACACACACACACACACACACACACACACACACACACACACACACACACACACAAATGGCCAACTACTAAGATTTATATGTCTTAATTGCATATAAGAATCCATCCATTTGGATTATGCTTTTAATATGAACAAAGTAATTAACTTAATGTGAGGTTTATATGTCAGTCAAGCATGAATGAAAAAAGTAAGAATGAGATTGAGATAATAATAGGCTACTAATAAACTCAACTTATTTTAAATGCATGACTGATGTACTTATCATAAATAAATCCAATTTGTTTTTAAATCATGCAAACCAGTTTAACTGACAAATATGCCTCATATTAAGTTTATACATTTATGCTAAAACTGTGGAATGTCAATGGATGGAAATCCATCCATCCATTTTCTAAACCCGCTTATTCCAGTTCAGGGTCACGGGAGCGGGGGGCGGGGGGGTCTATTCAATGGATGGAAATCTTATATGAAATTAAAATGCATGAATGACAAATAGGCCTAAATATTTTTTGAGTACACAATATTAAGCATCTTAGCATCATTAAGGTACTGTTGTATTTCCAATTCATATTTATACCATTTTGAACCCTTGCAGCATCTTGCACTCAGTTACTTTTTAGGTCACGCCATTTAAGTCTGTGAGGGTTCAAGGGTCAGGGATTAGAGAAGACATTGGGATTGGGCCTTTGGCTTCACAGTACTCTAAATGAGTTCAGTCTGTCTCAAAGTGCTGTTCTCCTCACCTGTCTTCCTCTGTGCCCATGCTGGAAACCACTTCATGTGGCAATCACACACCCAGGGGTTGCCGTGGAGGAAGACATTTTCTAACTGGGTACAGCCTAAGAAAATATCTGCAGGCAGGTGGGTGAGAAGGTTATCCGACAGGTGGATGTTTCTCACTGAGGAAACCTTGAACACCTGGCTGTGTCTCAGAGTGATGAATGTGTCTGGGTGGAGCTGTTGCAGGTGGTTACCCTCCAGATGGACTAACTGTAGGTTAGTGAGGCCATAAAATGCCTCTGGGTTGATGAAATCAATGTGGTTATGGTCTATGTACAGTCTTAGCAGATTGTCCAATCCTTTGAACGTCTCTTTGTTGATTTTCTTGACTTTATTGTAGGACATTTTCAGAACCTGCAAGAACATGATCGAGACCTTTAGATATTTGGCAACAAATAAACAAACACACACACACAGATTAATTTGTGATTTTTGATTTTTTTGTCGTCATTAACCCTCAAGCGACAAAGCCTTTTTAGCGACTAAAGTGACCGAGTGGGGTCATTTATGACCCCATTACATTTTATAAAGGAATACTTTTTCTGAATAGGTTTTTTTGTGTTTAACATACTTAGCCACTACCTGCATTTAAGACAGATATTCTAATTTGTTTGAATGTTGTAAGCTATGGTTTTTAATCACTTTTAACACAAAAATAACTAAATTACACACCGTAAGAACACTATTACATTTATTTAGACGATCCTTATCTATTACATCTTGCAAAACAAATATTTTCTTCTGCTTTATCAGTACCAAAAAAAGCTATAAAAATAAAAGTATGATCCAGTTAAACATGTATTATAGTGTGCTAGGATCACTGATAACTATCTAATGCACTAATACTTTTTGTTAACAACAAATTTCAATGAAGTTATCATAGTTAAAGAAATTTTTTTCGTCCTTTGTTACTGTTATGCCCCTGTTTAAAACAAAACCTCCCCATTACACAAACATCATATTTGTATAGATGTAATATAATATGCAAAAAATCAAAT
>OMMV01232564.1:0-11470 GCA_900302635.1 Chatrabus melanurus | reverse complement strand
CCATCTGTTTAGATTAGGGAGTAATTAATGGTTCTCATGCACCACGTGTGTCAGTATGTTTTTCTATGACTGAAACAGGAACAATGCACACTCCTGCAGCATGCTGCACTGCATGCTGACTCTCGCAGGAGAGGGCTGACACACTGAGTTAACTTCTGTCAGCACTAATGAGGGTTCTCTCTCCACTGTGAAGAAATATGTGTGTGTGACTGTGTGTGTAAGTCCTTTTCCAGCTGATTTATGCTCCCTCCCAGCATTGTTAAAGTTAACCACTGTTTTTTCTCTCTCTCTCTCTCTCACTCACTCTCCATATATATATATATATATATATATATGTATGTATATGTGTGTGTGTGTGTGTGTGTGTGTGAGACATGTACTTTACCAAGTTGATTATCTCAACATTCTCCTGTCCTGTATGATCCCTCCTCCCTCTGTGAACTGCCCGTCTGTGTTTTGCCCTTCAGAGAGAAGCACAGACTCCTGTGAAGAGGTTGTCCCTCATGAGGACGCAGAGCAGACGTTAAGCCAGAGGACAAGAGACAACGATGAAATGGCTTCTCAGAGGGAGCACGTCATCTGGAGGTTGGAGAGGTTGCTGGGAGAGGCCTGTCAAGAGGGAAGGATAGCAAGAGAGCTACATTCTCCTTCAGAGAGTATCTGCACCGAGGACTTCGATAGACGCTTCAGAGAGGAGATGGTGGAAGTGCAATTTCCAGAAGGAAGTGAAGAAGAGGCTGAGAGGATAGAAACGCCTCACAGCGCCACTTATCAGAGTGGGCAAAACAGAGAAAGTGATGCTGAAGGAAAAAGGACAGGGACAGAAATAATTATGAGAATCCATGAAGGGGAAGTGGAAAAGATAACACATGATGTTCAGAAAGCACAAACTGAAAAAGCAAAACACGAGGGCCGAGGTGATGGCAGCAGTAAGTACAGCCTTACTTCTCTTTATTAGAGGACAAAGCTGCAACAGACTGTAATAATGACGACTGGCAAATCATCTGGCTTTTTTAATTTGCTTTCTTTCTCTTTCACTCCTCTTTCAGTCTTTCACAGAGCAGAGGTTTTAACAGAACATGAAAATCCTCAGAACACTTCTCCGAAGGACAGCTGTTTGTCAGGTACCAAACAGTCCACACCGTATCACAACGTACAGCTGAAATCTGTTCAATGCAAACTTAAACATCAGGAGGCTCGTTTGTTTTCTACGAGTTTTGTCTCGCTGTCCATTGACAGTGAGTTTGACTTGTTTTGTGCAGAACATGGGACAACACATGGATCTGCTGAAACAGGAGGAAAATAAGCAGCAGTCCCAAATGAGAATACTTCACAGACATGAACACAATGAAACACAACCACTAACTGCCAGCGTAGAAAGAACTAGAAAGGCACTTGGAGAATGTATCCCTACACAATCCTGAGCAATCCTGGAATGTTGTGTTGGGATTGAAGCTGCTCTTACACCTTTTGTCACAGGTTTCATTGAGATCGGTGGAAATGTTTCTGAGAATTTGATTGGAAGTGCTTTTTATACAATAGTTTTCAAAACATGATGGGGTTTATATTTGAAGTTTGTCATTGTCAAGTTATTCTGTTAAACACAGCTGATGACATAACCTCCTTGGTTAAGGATAGGAATGATAAAATTCAAGATATTTTGGAAACAAACACTTTAAATGTTGAAAATAGTAGTAGCAAATAGATATAATATAAATGACATTTAATGTGATGTGTGATCCACCACTCTGTCATGAAGTGTGTTTGGGACATCGGTGACATCTGTGAGACGTCCACACCGTGAACCTCATGCTACATGTAACAGAATCTATAAACACAATCTGACTCTATCCCACAAGTAAAATGTAGCTCCTTAACTATGAAAACCTTTACATTTATTTTGTCTTAATGGTTGTGAGGTTTTTTTTTTTAAACTCAAGTGTGATATTAACTGACAGTAATAAAAGATGAATTTAATATTTAAGTGTCACAAAATTTATCTTTCTTTATATAGCAGTCAAGAGATCCATTAATGCTGATAGAAACCATCCTCTCTGTAAAGCACAGCATAATAGAAGACACGCTTCCAGGTAACCCCCTCCCCCCCCAAAATGAGTATTTAGTAAAACTGAAGTTTTCTCTTCTTTGTAATCTCATACCATTTACATCGTATGTATTATATTTCTTACTTTCACACTGTGCATGTTTTTGTTTTTATATCACAGACGTGTTTGTTCTTCTGGTGGTGATGATGATGATGACACAGATGAGGATGGTCAGTGGAGTATGAGGCCTGAGAGGACATCAAGAGGTCGAACGGAGGAGATGCAGTCAGAGTGGGTAAAGATGAGCAGGAGCTTCACAGTTTATTTCACACACTACGAGCGTTGGCTCAAACTTTTGCAGGGTAACCATGATGCCCTTTGGGGGGTGAGATGATGTGTGGGCTATTTTCCAACACGGCCTTTTTTGACATCCACATGCCTCATCCAATGCTGCTGCAGTGCTTCTCTATCCCCTTGGCGTAGAAGCTAAACAATCCTGATGGTCAAAAAAAAAAGTAATTAATGACAGATATGTTGTCATTATCATGCAAATATTTCTTCCCACACACATATTTCTTCATGTTTGGAAGCAGATGGAGGTCAGATGGTGGGTGGTCAGCCAGATGAATGTCACAGTCACAAACAACAGCTGTGGCAACCACCGTCTTGTGAGCTGGGGCATTGTCCTCATGAAACAAAACCTCCCTCTTCGGCTTTCTTGGGGTTTGATGAAATTAGCTGGATCTGCTTCAAAATGCTTCATGCGTTTCCTTTACAGATCTAGTAAACTTTTGATTAGTTAGAAGGCGTGTTGCCCACTGAGCAGAATTCCAAATTCTGTATGCAGAATGTTCTCAAATCTTTCAAAGGAGATTCCAACCTCATTAGTTATCTGATTGATAGTAACCGCTGTATCGCCCATCACAGTGTGGTGAACATGATAAATGTTTTCCTCTGTGATGCCACTTGGATCTTCAAGAAGCTCTCTGCCCCTCTTAAATCCAGCTGCTTAGTTTCACACTGTTGATGAAGCTGCAGCAGCATCCCTTAATATAGCAGCCATATCAGCATGAATGTCTTTGGGAGTTAGACTCTTCTTGTGAACGTGATGATACGACAATGCCTTTTCCCCCAAAGTTTCAAAGTACATTTGTTTGTAAGTTATTGTTTGTATTTCCCCTGACTGACTGATTCACTCACATTTTCTTTCCTTCCAGTACATAATCAAATACCTACTTTTTATAATGCCAAAACCCATAATATTCAATTTTGTACTGACACACTCTTGTGTCTACACAGACAGGAAGAATCTTGTCTCCATGAAGTCAGAGGCAAAGAAGAACTATTAGCTGTGTGTCAGCGTACAATGAGCACAAAGGATGAGACCTGCACAAAGACGGTAACATCCATTCCACTTGAGCAGTTTTTATTTCACTGCTTAGTTGCACAGTTGTTTACATGATTCTGTATGTTAGTACATTTCTTAATGAAACTGTCCACAAACAGGTTGATGTCATGTTCATGCTGGAGAGGGAGGAGATGGAAAGACAACTGGACAGAGCCAAAACAGAACTGTTTGCTGAGCAGCGACGTGCCAGAGAGAAACTGGAATCCATGCAAGATGTACAGTGTTAAAACCCATACATATCGAATAATAATTTGTACAGCTGTGGACAGAAGTTTGGAATATGGCGGCTTAGTGGTTAGCACTGTTGCCTCACAGTAAGAAGGTCCCAGGTTCACTTCCGACCTGGTCCTTTCTGTGTGGAGTTTGCATGTTCTCCCCGTGTTTGTGTGGGTTCCCTGCAGGTGCTCCGGCTTCCTCCCACTTCCACAGACATGCAGATTAGGTGAATTGGTGACTCTAAATTGACTGTAGGTGTGAGTGGGAATGTGTTGGTATGTCTATGTGTCTGGTAGCCTGTCCAGGGTGGGTTGATGTGGACATAAGTTTACATACACCATGGGTAAAACCTTTGAAACTCAATTTTCCCCAGCGACACGTTCCATTTTATCAATAATATGTGTGAAGTCAGTTAGAATGTCTACTTTTTTCTATTTTTTATTTTTTTTAAAGCTTTACTGAACAACACGGAAAATACAAACACTCGTAGAGAAGAAACAAACTTTCCATAGTAGAATACAATAACCATTTGAGAGGAAACAAAAGAAATAAAACAGGGGGTTTAGTACAACCGTTGTCGAACAAGACTCAAAGTTTGAGCGAGAAGACCAGAGATTCTGCTGCCGCTTCTTCTTCTTGTTTAACGGCGGTTGGCAGCCAGCATAAAAGGTGCATTACCACCACCTACTGCTCTGGATCAGAGATTCAAATCAACTCCAGCTTTATATAAACATATGCAAATGAAACCGCAGTGCGTAACGCGGTTTGGTTTAAGCCACCACCCAAAAAATCATGAACTCAACAGTGGTGAAACAGAGAAATCCAGTCAAACTTCAAAAATAAATAAATAAATACACATTGTTTAATGCATTTGAACATATGATCAGCAAAGCATTTCTAATATGTATAATGTGTTTTGAAACAAACTTCTGAATTTGCTTTACAGGCACTTTAAGAACCTAACCAAAGAACCAGTGCCTTCTTGTATTTAAGAGCAGGAAAAAATATCTGAAGAATTAAAACCAAGGCTTCCGGAGCAAAATTTTGCATCTCCACAATTCAGGTTCCTCCTTAGGAGCCATTTCATTTTGCCATGAGCAACTGTGTTGTCTTTTATACAAAGGTGTAATAAGCTTGGGACCATACAGATTTTATGTTATTGAGGAAGGAGGCCCAAATCAACACCTAGGATGCCATTAATCCAAAATTGACATTTAAAAAAAGGCTTGGGCTTCATCCTGGTGAACAAATCATCTTTTTTTTTGTTTTTTGGTCACTACTGGATGAATGGTTTCCTCACGTTTCTATCGGATGCCTCCAACTCCTTCATCAATTCCATAGTTGTGATCCTGAGGTTCTGTTGGATCTTTAGATCAAAACTTCCTAGGTATTAATTTGGACCTCCTACTTCAACCATGTTAAGTCTGTATGGTCCCCAGTTCTTGAGTGTTTTGGAAAAACCTAGTAAGTTGATTTAAAAAAAATTGAGTTAAGACCATTTTTAGACTTACTAGGTTTTACCTTATCTTATGACATACCATTTGTTAAGAAAACATTTATGGTTTCATAGATATTGAGGTGGCAGAACTGAGCAAGTTCCGAGAACTGATTCACTTATTCTGCCAAAACCTATCAACTTTGAACTTTGGCCGACTTTTTGAAGTCAAAAGTTCGATATTCTGACATTTCCAGAAGCAATGGAGGGACCCAGATGCATTAGTGAAAAACGCAAAACATCTTGAAACTGGTGGCGTGTTTTTTGCTGTTTTCTCAACTTTACTGTTTTCGTACTTAGTTGATTTTTCCAAAATGCTCAAGAGATGCTCCTAATACCATCGAGATGCAGATCCAAAATTTTGCTCTGGAAGTCTTTAGATCTTTTGTTTTTTTCTGCTCTTAAATGCAAGAAGCCACTGGTTCCTTAAGTAGGCTCTTAAATACAGCCAAATGTTCTCCAGTTAACACCAGATTATGCCAATTATTCATTCAGAAACATTTACAAGTAATTTAGTGATTTTCTGAAATCTTCCATGTTGTTTAAAGAGGCATTCATCTTGGTGTGCAATATGTAAACTGTTGACCCACTGACAATGTCCCATAGTCAGTGGGTCAACAGAAAAACAGAAATAAATGTATCTTGTAACTTATTTTTCAATAACTTTCTATGGAAATAAAGGAGACATTCTAACTGACTTAATACATATATTGGTTGATAAAGTCAAATATGTGCTGTTGGGGAAATTTAGTTTGAACAATTTTAAGTCAAGGTGTATGTAAATTTATCATCACAACTGCATATATAGCACTTTCTAATACTTTAAAATATAATAAAAACAATGCAAAATACAGTAAGAATAGTTGAAACTGAAAAAATCAAAACACCATAATAACACACAAATAAAAACATCATACAAAACAGGACAAAATTAGAACAAAAAAAACCTCAATTATTTGGATAATCAGGCACTTGATTACTAATTATGGAAAGAAGAATTAAAAATGTGTTTGAAGTCTTGATTAAACAAAGACAACTCACCAGGAGTTGGCTGTCTGATGTCAGCAGGCAGATTATTCCAGAAAAAAGAAGCATGATGTGAGAAAGCCATGTATCCTGTTGATTTTCTTTCTGACCTTTGGGCCACGGAGTCGGCCTGCAGATTGTGATCGCAGAGCATGGGAAGGAACAGAAGAGGGCGCACTACTGTTTAATATTTTGCCTGTTGGCAACAAAACCTGTGCAGGAAGCTCGTACAATTAGGCTAATATTGGTGTAATATCAATTCTATTTCCAATGACAAATATAACTATAAATTATACAAGAGTTGTAATGGCTTTGTTTGCACAATTTTTTTCTGGAGGCAGATTTAATGAATGAAACACAATGGTGTGTGTTTCTGTAAAGGTCATAAATATAAATATAGGCCTGCTTTTCTGTTGTAATCAAGCATTGCATAGCATCACTAAACATGAATACGTTTTAATCGAGTGTTTGTGTGTACCAGTTTGGAAGAGATGGCAGGTTCCAATTTTTTAACGGCTATAATTGACATAAACAATGCTATTGTGTTTTGATTATATACTTTATGTTTAGTTGTGAATACACTGTTTCTGTTAGTATTTTGTAGTTCGTGTGGAACAGCAGTTTTTATTTCAGGCTTTGATAAAATTTGTTCCTGTTTGTTTTTGAGCAGAAGTTGGAGGAGACTTGTGAGGAACTCCAGAGAGTCACAGAGGCAGAAAACTCACTAAGGAACAGATGCAGCTGTCTGGAGAACAAACTGAGGCAGCAAAAGGAGCAGACTATGGTATCACCTTCTGTTATTATAGTCCGTTTATTGAAATCAAAGAAATCTGATTTATGATTGTTAATATAGTTAGGTTTAAAAACCATTTTACACAATATCTATCTGTCTGTCTGTCTGTCTATCCATCCATCCATCCATCATAAAACTATAAAAGCCAAAACAGTGACGTGCATAAGTATGGACACCTTTAAGCATAACACAACTAAATCATCTTTACAAACAGTTTTCTTTAGACAAGCCATGGGATGGATAAATGAACATGTCCAAGTCACTAAATATTTCATTTCCATCAATCACTAAAGATGCTCAATACATTTCTGTGTATATTAAGTATACATGAAATACAGTGTTTTCTCCATGAAATATAATATCTGCCGAGATTTCGTTCAGAAACTATTTGCTTACTTCTGTACACAAGTGGGAAAAAAAGTTGTGCTGAAAGTGATCAGTGGCGCCAACGAGAACATAAACATAGTGCACGCCATCTAGTGGTAGTACCGCACTACTATTATAAATCTCATGGCGACAAACAACACAGTGAAAACAACAGCAGTGAAAAATTGGTATGTTTTTAAACATTTATTTGGGATTCATGGCATCCAATTTGATTTGATAAATGATCAAAAGTAAATGTGAATCGAAGATGCATTATATTTTGTGTTTCTGTAAAAGAAATAACTGCAAACGTGTCGGATGTAATCTGCTGCATTGCCTTGGTGCTGGTTATGGTCTGCATTTTGTAATCCTTTATGCTTGCTAGATTGGTTAACACTACAATACAGTCAATTTATGGTCGTGGTATCCAGTTCTGCATAATTATTTTCCCTTAATTATTATTAATTATTCTCCCTTCCCTCTTTGCTCATTATTCATGGGTACTTTCACTCTCAGACTCTGCAGTTTGAAGTAAGTGAGCTGCAGGGCAAGCTGGGACAATGTAAAGTTAAGGTGGAAATGCTTGAGAAGACCTTGGCCCAGAAGGAACTGCAGTTTCTTGATTTGGAGAAACACCACAGTGCTTTACAAGCAGAAAATGATGGACTGAAGGAGGACCTAGAAAACCTGAAAATGCAACACCTCAGTGTCCTGAGAGAAGCCCAGGAGCAGGCCCATCAAACCATGGTCAGTGTGGAGGCTGAAGGAGATGTTTTAAGTGATAATTTTTTTATAATGTTGAATGAAAATAATTAGCTTTCAATTTCTTAATTTTAGGAGGTAACATTAAAGAACCAGAACAAAGAGTTGACTATGGCTCACAAGCAGGAAATCCAAAAGGTGCGAAATGTGTATGCAAAACAAAAAAATTCTTCTTTAAATTGTATAATCAATACTTGAATAATAACATAATCCCCTAGCTGTCATGTCTTCTGGTTAAAAAGCAGGCTGAGGAGGAGAAAGCTTCTGTTTTGAAAGAACAGGCATCATCTCTCACACGACTCGTTGAGTTCCTGCAAAGTTGTACTCAGGTGAGCAGATTTTTTTCACCGTGCAAAATCCACCACAACGGGAACTCGGTGTCAAGATGTTAACTATTTTAACAAAGTACGCTGAGCATGATATACAAATAATGAATGTTTATGAGTGCCATGGAAAGAATATTTTCATGAGGTGAAAGATTTCTGATATAATTGTTTAATTTGTGACAGTGAATATTTTTTGGAAACTTTTTTGGAAAAATTTGTTTCATTTTGTGTTTCAAGTATTTTGAAACAGTGATTCATTTCCTGAATCAACAGTTGCATTTGGTGTTTTGGTTGTCTTTGAATGCAATCGTTGCAATCATGTCATGTTTCAAGCATTTTGCAAGAGTAAAAACGTCTGAAGCCATTTTTGCATTTAGTAATATTGCCATTTTGAAAACTGAAGTAATTCTTTAATTTATTGTTTCAAACATTTGGAAAGAATCATTTTCTGAAGCAAGTATTTTATTCAGTGTTTCAAGTATCTACAGACATTGAAACATCTTTAGTAAACACTTCATTTCATATTTTGAAAAGTGAATTGTTTTTGATCCGTTTGGTCATTTAGTTGTAAGTGCTTCAATGGATCATTTTTTGTATTTTTGAAGCTGTATTTAATCTTTCAAGTATTTTGAAACCGTGAATCATTTGCTGAAGTAATTGTTTCATTTACTGTTTTGAGCATTTTGAAAAATGAATCCATTTGTGAAGCACTTGGTTTATTTAATTTCGAATTCTTCAAAACAAATGTATTGAAAATCATTATTTCATTTAGTGTTTTCCAAAACAATTCCAAAACATTTTGTGATGCAAATGTTTCATGTTTCAAGTGTTTTGAAATAGCGAACAGTCAATTAGTGTATGAAACACTGCTTATTTTTTTGTTTGTTTCAGTTTCAAAACAGTAAATTATTTTGAATAGTAATTTGGCCATTTGGCTCAAAGTTTCAAAAAGCCTTGTTCCTGCTATCGTAATGTGTGGAGTACTTTGGGACGGGTTTAAACCCCAAACCTGCTGCCATAGCTATATCCATACCAACAACTATGCACTTTTAGTGACGTCACTACTTGTTCTGCAGCCACAAGATGAACAAGCAAACCAGCTGATGAAATATCTTAAGGAGCAGAAGGGCTCACCAGTCACTCGTGAGGACGAGCTTCTTGTAGAAGCCTCAGAAAAGGTGCTGTTATGATTGTCTCTGACATATGAACACTATATTTTAATCAAGCATGCGTAATTTATAACGTCTGCTCATATTAAGATACACAAAGGAATCAAAGAAGAGAGGAGAAAGTGGGAGGTCGAAAAAGTGGAAGCTGTGCAGGTGCATTGTGGGATACTGGAGGAGCAGAACAAAAGGAACATGGTGAAGCTGAGGAACGCGATGCTGCGAGAGAAGGCGGCAGCAGTGGCTCTCCAGCACACAGTGACCAAACTGCAAACAGTAAGATGTTGATCAAACATGTTCCTGCCCTGGTAACAGCGCAGGGATTGGACAGCAAAAATGTATCGAACACATAATGAGGATGAACTGATTAGTTTGTGGTGAACTTTAATGCAGCAGGTCGATCCCAAAATCTACTTTGTTTTGCCTATGCAACTGTGTGGACAGTGAGTCCCATCGCCCCAAAATACAGGACGTAAATATACAACAGAAATGGAATATACAACTGATATTAAAGAATGGATAGAGCGTGTGGCTGGGGATGATGCCAAAACTTTTCATCGGTACTGCAAATTAGTGATGGCTAATTCGAAACACTGCTTTGAAACATTTGAAACACCCGTGTTTCAAACATTTTTCTGGAGTCGGCATGAAAAGGGAGACCTCGTGTGCTATGCTGCCACTTTGTGAACACTGGCACCTGCTGGACAGTTCAAGAATGTGCATCCATATCAAATAATGAATTTCATATCCACCCATCTTACCTGCTTTTCTTTTCACCTTGAAGAAAGTGCAGGAGCTGCACGCTGAACGCAGTGTGCAGCTGAAGCAGCAGGAGTCTTTACTTGGGGTTTGCAAGTCTCTGAAAGAGGAGCACAAGGCCGAGCTGCAGAGGTCACAGCTACAGCAGCTGGTTAGGCATCTGTGCCTGGAGCTTGAGTCAGAGAAACAAAGCGCTGAGCAGCTGAGCAAAGACAAAGTACGATCTGCTGTCTGTACTGCGAACGTACATGTCGGTACACATTCACCAGTTTGTGTTTGGTTGTTCAGGAGCGAGAGCTGTGCATCCAGAGACAACAGCTGAGGAAGGAGAGAGATCAAGCTTTGCATTCTCTGAAAGAACGTCTCATTCAGGTACAGTCAGGTCCATAAATATTTGGACATTAACCAACTTTCGTTTTGGCTGCCTACTACATCATGTTAGAGTTGAAAGCAGATAATGAGTATGAATCCAAAAGTGCAAACTTTAAGATTTAACTTCAGGGTCTTAACCTCAGATGGTATACAAGTGAGTTTTGTTTACAATCCTCTATTTTTAATTAGCTGTTTCTTTGGCTGATGTTACTCCCTCATTGGGTTTCAATAAGACGGCTGACATTTGCTATCTGTTACTATTAACTGTTGATATGAAGTCCAAAGAGCGGTCATCAGAAAAAGATAAATAAATAAAAAATGAAATCGCATTAGGTGTGGTTAAGGGGCCTATCACACTGAGCTGCGACTGTCGTGGCATGGTCGTGACCTGATGGAGCCGCGACATTGCAGCGAAAAATGCGGATTTTGGCCGAGTCGCACCTTGCACTCACACCGACGTGGAAGAGCAAAACGATCGCGGATGGCCCGTGCATGACGCTTGACACGCACGCGGCATTCGCTTGTCATGTGTGGGAGCACGCAGCGATATTCATCCCAAAAATGCGCCTGGATGTCGAGCGAATGCCAGGCGGGATTCACTGGATGCCGGCCGTCGTTTGCGGGAGTGTGGAGCGAGATTTGTGCGCCACGAATGAACACATGGACGTCTAAATGAACGGATGAATGACACTGGGAACGTTGCCAGACATTTGCGTGAGTGCAATGCAGCACGCGG